>NW_023611749.1:0-147608 GCF_013339725.1 Rhipicephalus microplus
ATAGTAACCACCATGGCGCCTCTCATAAACATATTATGGTTTTGAGGAAATAAAGCCCATCAATGGGCAATTACCAATTATGTTTTTACTGCTGTTCGGAAAGTCTCAATCTAAAAATAACTTCAGGTAAATTTCGCGCTTGATTTTCATCAGGCGCCTGCGCTTAATGATACTATATTTTCAGCTGTAGCCGTCTACGTTCCCGATAAAGAAGAGCGAAAATGTATTTCTGATGGACTTGTATTTCACAATGGATGTTTAAAAGAGCGATGCCAACCAGCCTTTCATTTGTTGTTGTTGGGCACCTCAGCGATAAAAAAGAGCGTTCCGCTTCAAGTATACTCTCGGGCAGAGTTGCCAGAATCTTTAAAAGTTTCTGCACGTTTGAAAAGAACCCCTCTGGGCAATTGGCGACCTCTTGCATTGCCGACATATTGAGCGTTTCGCGTTTCTCTCGCTTCTATTTTGCAGCCCATACTGCTAATTCCCCTGCAATGCTGAAGTTGAGACAATGTTCCCGCACACGTCAGCAAACTCCTCGGCAGTGGCAAGAGTGGTAGCTTTCAAAATAGTCTGCAGTAGTGGAAGGAAAGCATCTCCACGGTGTGCCAATGCCTTTTAAAACACTCAGTGAACTGACATATTGGATAGTACAGAGAGAGAGAGAGAATAAACTTTTACTTTAGTAAATGCATTGTGCGCCCAAGGGGGCTGGCCTCCTTATTTCAGGTAGCCGCGGGCCTTCGCTATATCCCGCGCCCGTTGAATCATGCTGCGCTGATTCTTCAGGCCCGGGTCTGATAACATGTCCTCCCACTGCTCTTGGGTTAGTGCAGTGGCTCCAGGGCTTTCTCTGCATCCCCAAACCATATGGAATACGGTTTCTTGGAGACAACAGTGCTTGCAGTTGTACGAGTACTCGGTTGGTTATATGCAGTGAAGCAGCGTACCGTGAGCCTAGGTGTTAGTTTGCAGCTTCCTGAGGTTTACTGCCTCTTCCCGAGTTAGGATATGGTGAGCTGGCGGATAAATTCTTCTGTTTAGGCTGTAGTTCTGCAATATATTGTTGTACTTTTTAGGTACATATTCTTTCCTCCCTAGGGCGTCCTGTTGGGTGGGCCGGTGAGCATGTGCTCGGGCAAAGGCATGGCTGCCTCATTTCCTATGAGAGACTCTTGACCGGGAGTCCAAACGATGTACGTGTCTGGTAGATTTGTCTTCGCTGCAGTGGCGAGAATATCTAAGGTTTCTTTGGAAATTCTTCCTTTCTGAAAATTTCAACAAGCTGCTTGCAAATCGGTTAGTATTACTGCTGTGTCAATACTGGTTGAGACTGCTCGCGCTATCTCTGTTTCTTCTGCCGTGTCGATTTCTGTTTTTAGCATGCTAGCTGCCGTTTTCTCTTTGCGTTCGCTGTGAACTATGCTGACAGCATGTGCTCGGATTCCTGGATGTATCGATGCATCAGTGTATCATCTGTGCGGATTGCGATCGCAATCTTGTCGGAGTGAGGAAACAAACCTTAGCATAGATACAATGAATGATAATCTGACGAATATCATTACGGAGTGTGCAGTGGAAGTTGGAGGCAGGGTAGTTAGACAGGACACTGGCAAGCTTTCCAAGGAGACGAAGAATCTCATCAAGAAGCTTCAAAGCATGAAAGTCTCAAGTAAAACAGACAAAATAGAACTGGCAGAGCTTTCGAAGTTGATTATTAGGCATAAGGTATGCGATGTAAGAAGGTATAACATGGAAAGAATTGAACACGCTCTAAAAAACCGAGGAAGCTTCAAAGCAGTGAAGAGGAAACTTGGGATAGGCAAAAATCAGAAGTATGCACTAAAGGACAAAGAAGGCAAAATAACTACCAATATGGATAGGATAGTTAAAATAGCCGAGGAGTTTAAAAGAGATCTGTACAGTAGCCAGGACAGCCACGACCTTAATACTATAAGAACTAGCACTAACCCAAGTGACACCTCACCAGTAATGATAGAAGTCAGAAAAGCTTTGGAGAGCATGCAAAGAGGCAAAGCTCCTGGTCAGGATCAGGTAACATCAGATCTGCCGAAAGATGGACGGCAGATTGTGTTAGAAAAACTAGCCAATCTGTTTACGAGGTGTCTCCTGACGGGAAGAGTACCAGAGTCTTGGAAGAATGCTAACATCATCTTAATACTTAAAAAAGGAGATGACAAGGGCTTGAAGAATTACAGGCCGATCAGCTTGCGCTCTGTAGTATACAAGCTATTTACAAGGTTAATTCCTAACAGAGTAAAGAAAACATTACAATTCAATCAACCAAAGGAACTAGCAGGATTTCGAACAGGCTACTCAACAATCGACCACATTCATACTATCAATCAGTGAATAGAGAAATGCTTAGAATATAACCAACCACTATACATAGCCTTCATAGATTACGAGAAGGCGTTTGATTCAGTAGAAAGATCAGTCGTCATGCAGACACTGCGGAATCAGGGCGTCGATGAAGTATATACAAACATTTTGGAAGAAATCTACAGGGGATCAACTGCTGCCATAGTGCTTCATAAAGAAAGCAACAGAATACCTATCAAGAAGGGTGTAAGGAAGGGGGACACAATCTCCCCAATGCTATTTACTGCGTGCTTACAGGAGGTTTTCAGAAGTCTAGAATGGGAACAGTTAGGGATAAGAGTTAGTGGAGAGTACCTTAGCAACCTACGTTTCGCCGATGACATTGCCTTGCTGAGTAAGTCAGGGGACGAACTGCAACTCATGATTACGGAGTTAGACAAGAAGAGCAGAAAGGTGGGTCTTAAAATTTATCTGCAGAAAACGAAAGTAATGTACAAACACCTCGAAAAGGATCAGCGCTTCGAGATGGGTAATAGTGCACTTGAAGTTGTAAAAGATTATGTCTACTTAGGGCAGGTAATAACCGCTGAGCCGAACCACTAGATTGAAGTAACTAAAAGACTAAGAATGGGGTGGAGCACATTCGGCAAGCACTCTCAAATTATGACAGGTAGATTGCCACTATCCCTCAAGAGGAAGGTATTTAACAGCTGTATCTTTCCGGTACTTAGCAACGGAGCAGAAACCATGCAGACTTACAAAGAGGGTTCAGCTTAAATTGAGAACGACGCAGCGAGCAATGGAAAGAAAAGTGATAGGTGTAACCTTAAGAGACAAGAATAGAGCAGAGTGGATTAGGGGACAAACGGGGGTTAAGGATATCATAGTTGAAATCAAGAAGAGGAAATGGACATGGGCCGCGCGTGTAGCGCGTAGACAGGATAACCGCTGGTCATTAAGGGTAACTAACTGGATTCCAAGAGAAGGCAAGCGGGTTAGGAGAAACAGAAGGTTAGGTGGGCAGATGAGATTATGAAGTTTGCGGGTATAAATTGGCAGCAGCAAGCACAGGACCGGGTTAACTGGTGGAACATGGGAGAGGCCTTTGTCCTGCAGTGGACGTAGTTAGGCTGATGATGATGATGATGATGATGATGATGATGATGATGATGAATATTTAGTGGGATGCGGGCTACTGGGTTATGTGTCTAAAAGGCAGAAATACCGGAAGGCTGAAGCAGTCTTAGAGCTAGCCACTGGCACGTTACTTCGATGAAGCTTCCTACCTGTGACACGTTGCACCCTCATTTCAAGAAGTGCGGGTTCGGGAGCCCTTACACAGGCGTCATATGCATCAGAAAAGCCAGACTTCTACATCTGGAGCTCTGCAGCCTCAACATCGTCGTCGACATGCAGCAATGCGGTGGGCAGGTCCAGAAAATCTAGACTGAAGTGAACTCGAAAGTCGAAGCGTGATGGAGAGTACATTTCTGCGATAGAAAAATGAGCGACGAAAGCTACAAAAAATACATTACGTGTTTTTGAGGCTGTTTAGGTTTTCTAGCGCATAGATGCAGCAAGCAAGCTACTTCTATGTAAGTTGGTACAGTCTTGTCCCGGTTGACTTGTGGCTCGGGCGAGTTGGTTATCCTTGAACATGGCTTGTATTAGCGCGGCTCTACCAGAAAGTTCTGCTCATGTGTTCGCGTTGCACCAGTGATTCAGTGGGTGCACATAAAAGGATTTGGGCACTCTCACGGGTCATTGACCAGAGAACAGAGTGGCTGTGGCAACTTCATCTGAAGGATCTTGGGATCCGTCTACCGGGAAAGAAAGCAACTCAGAGGAGCCCAGTCCACGGGGCTCCGCAACTGAATCTTCCAAGTTTCGTCCATGACTCACTCTTTCTTGGTCTGCAGTACATGGTTCGGCACACATCTTTCCTGACGTCAGTGTGGTTTTTCCTTTTTTTCATACATGCCACTCTAATTCCAAGCTATGTCCATATATTCAGGTGCATTTTCGATTGATACAAGCGAAAATTTCTCAACAATGATTCCCTTGCCTTTGCATAATGCACCTCAAAACTTCTACGATTGCAGTACTTCGTTGCTATCAAAAGTTACAGTACGAGTGTAATGTCAACCAAGCTAGCGAGAAAGCCTTCCGCAAAAGGACGCGTCCGAAATAATGTTGCCAACGTGCAGCATAACTTAGAAAATATATACTTATTGCATATCGCAAGCATTTTTGGATGTGCGCAGTAAAGTAAAATGTTGACTGGAAGAGCTGTCACTGCGTCAAGACTACTTGACATGTAAAGCTTAACATAAAAACATTAAACATTCTAATAGACATGCAGTCACAAACATCAACAGTGACGACTTAGATCAGCAAAGTAAGCAGAACTGAAATTTACTTATGAATGTACAAAAACATGCTGCGTATAGCTGTCATTCCACGTTGTAAGCAGAGCCGTCATTGGCTTGTGAAACGCACTTCGCCCCGACGAGGATTATGCCATTTACGGTTGACAGAGATTAACGATTAGCGATGTCTTCTCCGATCAGGCGGCTCGTCACAATGATGCGTTTTCGAAGACTAGTCCACTCAACAGAGTGACGAGAGGCCGTTGCTCTGAACGACCACTCTTCCTGTCGTTTTCTGTATTGTACTGCGATTACTTTACTTTCACTTATTCTCTTCACAAGCATACACATGGGAAGGGGGGGGGGGTGGAGATGATTCTAATTACTTTGATATACATGCACACAATCTTCTCAAACTACCACCAATATGTCACAGAGAATAGCTGATGCCCATGGCCCCCCCCTCCGCACCCAGTTGGCTTGGTGTGAGCCCCCTCCCCTCCCCCCTCGAAACATATTTCTGCCTACGCCACTGATGATGCGACACTGTTACGAAGATGAGACATGGCTGTCGCAAATATGGCGATATCCGCGAACGCCAGTTTATTGAGCACTTAACAGGCTTTGGGTTGCCTGACCTTCTCAGTAGACACTTGGCTGCTTGAAAACGGTGCCTAAAAACTCAAATGGTGTAATGTTTCAGCGCTATAGCACACTGCAGAGACTCGCCAAGGAGCACGTAAACATCATGCCAAGAGCCTTTGGCTCCGTTATTTAACAGGCTCGCAGTTGTTCATTGCAGTGCAGCCATGCTCTGATTAAACATAACAGAGGCATATTTATAATTGTTATAGAAACCAAGAGTGAAAATACATAGTGGAACTGAGAAACTTCGCTGTGATGTAGAATACACTCTTTTCTTATAACACCGGTCAGCTGTAGCTCGCGCACTGGTTAAGTGCCAGCCTATCACACGTGTCACACGCTGAAAATTAAACCTCTTCATCTTCCGCTTCACCACTTACTTCATTCACTAAATGTTTCACTAATCTGCATACTCAATGACACCACTTTCACTCTTAATTTATGTTCAACTAAAAGAGAACAGCCACATTTTCTCTATTTAGCAGCTGCGGCCATTAAGAGTATTGTCACTGGTGTGTTACGGACGGAGGATAAAGTGCGGATTTATTACGAGGTTGTAAAGTTGCTTCTTGAATTTGTATTCTCGGGCTTTCATCAGATAATCGTAGACCAACGCAAAATGGACGTGTTGCGTTGTAGAAGACATGCAGAATTCAAGCCGCGAAATATTGCCCCATGCGTAGCCCTAAGTATATAACTTTCGCAAAGCTGCTGTCAAGCTTCTTTGATGCATGATTTTATATAACGCCAAGTACCCTGAAAACAAAAAAAACACCAAAAATGCAAACGCGTGTACAGGCAGACAAACAATGAAAAGGCAATCACAAAATAAAGCGAAGTCGCGTTTCGCGGTTCTCAAGTGTAATTTGTTGATGAGATCTTTGCTTGAAACGTGAACCATGCCATAAATATTTTTGCCGAGTACAGTGGCTTCAAAGGATAACAAGAAAGATAGTTCTGGTCTTCTTGCTCCTTCTGTTGAGTGCTCTGTGGACGAGGTTTGTAGTGCAGTGCTTACAACGACCACATAGTCTAACATCAGTGTTGAAAGGACGTTGCAGTATCTGCCGTACTTCACTAAGATCATAATTCAATTTCTATGCCACGAGAAGAATAAAACCATTGGGCAGGGCACGTAAGGAAACTAAATGTTCTGTGTTGGTTTTCAGTACTTTAATAATTTTTATTAGTGCTACAAATGTGTTATATGTTTGCTAAGTCCTGCAGTATATCTGTACGATTTGTCTCGTTTAGGGGAGCTTATTTCTTAACTCGCACACACGTACTTGTTTTGGTCACAACAGCAAAGATAGTCATTTTTTTTTCGTATCCAACGCTTCTACACAATCTGATGAAATGCCTTTCTTCGAATTATTTTTCTTTTGAGATGTTCTTCGAGTGCCTGCCTTATTGGGCTTTGAAAGTAGTTTAGAATATGGCAGCTACGCAGCCGGTTATGCAGTCACCCAATGGTCATAAAATTTTTGGCAAGAAGCTACACTTGGTCCTGAAAACATTAGACATTCTTTATGAGACGCTTTTACCAGTGTAGATAAGGACACCAAAAATTAAGGCAGTCTCGCACTATAGTGGTGGCGAACCTCAAGTACGCCCGCTGCTGGGACTCCTTCTTTTGCTCTCTCCGGTTTTTTTTTTCTTTCCTCCTCTCTTTTGTTTTCTCTTTTTCTCCTCTATTTTTTTCCTCTGTTTCTATTAAGCTCAAATTTCTTCTTGTTTTTTCCTTTTTTTTTGCTCGGTCCTGTGTTTTTTTTTTATTTACACGCGGTTTTCCTTGCGTTACGTCAAGCGACGGCAGCCCGGGCCTATAAAGTGCTCCGGTGTTATTTGAAGAGGTGCACCAGATAACAAGCTGGTTATATCGAGGTAGCCGTTCGACTATTCTGCGGCTCTTTTAAATCACCTATTTTGTGCAGTGTTTCACAAAATTCACTGAAAAGCTTACTTTTTAGCAGTAACCTGTCCGTCATAAATCAATCTGATACGCTTTCGTAAATATACAGCTTACATAAAAACTTCGTTTACGGTAAATAGATGCCTCCGTGCCGGCTCATGAAAAGTCTTCAATACATACACGCGTAACAATATGCGCATGCTACTGTTTTTAATCGTATTTCGCAAAAAGGCTGGTAGAGGAAGATGGAAGCTTGCGATTGAAAGAAAGTCTGTAAACAGAGGCTTCGTCTAGCTGACGTTTCAACAAGCATACTTGTCTTTCCCAGGGCTAGCGCGGAACTTGCTGATTTCCTTAGTGCCGGCAATAAAAATGCTGCGTTTGCTGCAAAATATTGACAATAAGAAACACTAAAAGCCACCAGCTGTCACCACCTGCTCAGAGAGAGTAAAATCAACCACACACACGCACACGCACACACACACACACACACACACACACACACACACACACACACGCACACACACACTTACACGCACACACACACACACACAAACGACATGTCGATCGAGAAGAGTATTCTTATTATGATGTTTCGTAGTTGTCAAGCTGGTTTTCACATCACCACCACACAGGATTTTGCGCTTCAAGCTGTAGTTTCCAAGCTTGTTTTCAGATGGCCACCGTACTCATGTTTTTGTGGCTGCAAGCTGCGTCGCAGTTGCTTCCTCAAATCTTGAAATGATGAAGCTTTATTTCTAACAATGCTGAGGTAACCTAGGTCAACTTAGTATCATTGAAGATATTCTAGAATGTAATTCTGAGACAGTCAGTGAATCCACAGTTTTCCCAAATTTCACGGTGCCTTTACACTACATATTTATAGCGTTTGGTTCAATTGCTAGTTTCCAATTGAGCTTTGTCCGTCAGCACCACTGTAACGTGGCAAGGTTCCCAATATTTTTTTTTGCAGTGCAGCTTACAAAAACAAAATACTGACCAGTTAGTGGCTGACACTTGCACTCGAAATGGAAATGAGATAGACCGTGCACACGTTCTTGAATCACTCATTCGAAATGCCCACGTGACAGTTTGCGACTTTCAATTCCGTGTCTACTCACAGTTATTGACTTTCCGTGGGCTCACTGTTAGCTTTTAGAGCCCAGCTTCTACATGTTGCAGATTTTCGGTAGTTGTATTGGCTCGGTTCGCATATAGCTTGGAGTCAGTGAGTGAGTGCACAGTACTGCCGGTGTGCTCAAACTCACCCTTCGAACGCGAGCCGGTCGCACGCGTATTAGTAGGTGCAGTTTTCTGATAATTGATGCTATGTCAGCCCTTGCAGGCCACCGTTTGTTTTCGTTGTACTAGCGTGCTCTTACCGAATAATACACAGCGCTGAATGAACAAAGACAGAGGGGGTGAGAACTAGGACGTGAGCTTCCGTTGTTCTCCCTGTTTTAATTGTCGAGCTCCTGCGTTTGTCTGCTTGAAAAGCTGTACACTGTAATGGATCCGTACGAAAGAGGTCGCGTCAACACCGTCTTAAGTGATCTTTCATGGAGGTCTCCTGTGCTTTCACGTTTCGATGTTGCTTTGCTGCCCTTCATTTTTCGATTTTATTCTTTCACGCCTGACCGTTGATGTTGGAAGCAGCAATGAAACATTGGGGCTGCTTAAGCCCGGGATTGTCTTTCCCAACCTTGAGAAAGAAAAAAATGTTAGGAGGGAGGATCCCACAGTGTGACAGAAAGAAAGAAAAAAAGAAAGAAAGAGAGAAAGAAGGAAACAAAGAAAGAAAGAAGGAAGGAAGGAGAGAAAAGAAGAACTGAAAGCAGTAGGAGAGCATGCACACGGCATTGTTCGTTTTCCTCTAATTTACCTTTGCGGAAGGCCTTCTAATAGTGTCGCATCTGAGAATTGAGAGTCACAGCTATAAAATGATCAATGTCGGTCTTTTTGTTTTGTTTTTCCGAGTAATTTGTACCGTTTTACAGTAGCTTGTAGTGTTTTCTAGGTTTAGTTTGACATTTTAAGCAAATGTATTTGTTTTATTGATCATCACGTTCATGAAGAGCACACTTCTAGATGAAGAAGTTTTCGGGAATCGAAATTAAGCATGCTATATAGCAGTAGCGTAGCCATGGATCGGCAGAGCGCGTGTTTCATTGTTCTGTAAAAGTCAATCCAAAACGAATCAAGACCAACAAATACAGCTGTAAATTCAGTACATTCAGTCCATCAAACTATGGACCTGGACCATGTCCTTGTTCGGTATATCGAAGTTCTAAGGCAAGCTTGAAAGCAGGGCCTCTCATTGTGCTCACGTTTGCTGCATTATTAGTCGCCATGCTGGAGGGCACCGCGAGCACCATAAGCTACCATATCACAAGAAAATCAGAGCAAGTTGATCGGAAAGTAATGTAGAACACTTTTTTACCGCTTTTATTTCGTCCAACTGAAAACACAAAACATCTCTGCACACGCATCAGCTCACAGCAGCTATTGTTTTTCGATGTAATGAGTTGAATTTCCTAAAACAGCAAAACAGGAATAGGTTTGATAAGTCCACAAAAAGTTTGCTGGTTCCCAGCTGTATTTTTGCTGTTGATGAGAAACGTTTAGGCCATGCAGAGCAACATGGAATGATCACAGTGTTGCCTAAACGTCATAGAGACCCTGCTCAGCGGTAGCCTGCTCTCTAATGCTGGCTAGCGCAGGACGCGAAGGCGTGGCTTAAGCCGTCTGCACAGCACAGAGCGTTCGCATAGTAGGCGAGGAGACGGAGGACAATCTTCAATGTAGAAAAGTAAAACAAATGCCATTGTATATTTACGCGATTGCTGTGTAGAAGAAAAATTCGCTTGAGTTGGTGTCCAGCGCACTAGCGTATCAGCCGAGGGGGGGCGCAAAGGGAATGCGAGCCCCCCCCCCTCCCTAAGAAAAGTTCGGGCGGGGGGGGGGGAGGCTGAGCCACTTACTTATAACAGTGGTCACTGTCAGCTGCGCGCTGGAGAAACCAACAACTAAGGCGAAGTTTTCCTTCACCACTGTAATCACTCAGTTATATTGTTACGAGGAAATAAAAATTTTGACAGTGAATATTTAAATATAGCAAAATTTTTCGTAAAGGTCTGCTGTGACGATTGTCCTTGAATGTTCTTTGTGGTGCCAGCCGCCTATGCGACTCTTTCGTGCCGTGTACTGTAACATTGCAAAGCGGCCTACTGTACAAGGCGCAAAAAGCGTATTGTACTGGCTTTGTTTTGGATGGGAACGAGCAATAGTTTTATAGACCAGTCAGAGCACTTGCTGCTTCAGGAAATTTTCTTCTTTCATTAAAATTGAATAACGTCATCGCTGCTTTATTGATGCGGCTGTGAGCTGATCATTGAAACGAATATTTTTAAATGCTTTACTTCTGCCATATTAAAAGTGCCACAAAAACGTTTGCGTTTCATTCTCTGATAAATCTGATCAGCCTCCCTTATGGTAACTTGGAAAGAGAGCAGCGGTTTGCAAAGTGGCAAGAATAAAGCAGTGGACTCGACTACAGGGGGACGCTCAGCTTCTAAGCTTACCTCACAGCTTGACCCACCAGAACAAGGAGAACGTGAAAGGTCGTGGTTTTTTTCGCAATGAAGGTCTAATTAGGACTCAGGCAAGTTAGTTTTCATTCAAATTGAATTGTCTTTTACAACACAAAATGCAACTCTGACAGAAAAGAAGCACAAATGCGCAGCGCTTCTTAGTTCTCTCTCTCTCTCTCTCTCTCTCTCAGCAATGATGGGCTCAGAAAGTTGTGCACGTGCACGTACACTATAAAACGTTTTCCGGAGTAACTGCGCATTTACCACGAAAAGGGCTCTTTACTCATTAAAAAGACGAAATGTGTGCCAAAAAATGCACACGGAACCTCAAGGAGGGGAACTTAACTCCTGTGGGAGTAAAGCACCCTTTTTTGAAGGTAACTGCAGGAATGCTCCCGCCGTGTGCAAACGACTCATCAGCGCCCTAACAAGCCTGTTTCATTTCAGATGATTCTGTAACATGGTGTGGTGTATTGGTTAGTGTACGCACATGCTTATTGAATGGCCGTGAGTTGGTTGACTGATATGTGGAGTTCAAAGTCCAGAAACCGCCATATGAATATGAAAGACGCCGTAGTGTAAGGCTCCGGAGTTTTCGACCACCTGGGGTTTTTAACGTGCACTCAAATCTGAGAGCATGGACCTACAGCATTTTCGCCTCCATCGAAAATGCAGCCATCAAAAAAAAAACTGGCCGATCCCACGTACAGTGGGAATCGATGATATGTGAAGCACGAATGAGAAAGGTCGATATGTTACTTTAAAAACAGCACAATGTTACGAGGTGGAGGTAAATGATGCCTTACATGACTTACCTGTCATGCTTATCCTGTTTGGAAGTTTTGTTTGTTTCGTAATCTATTCATGTCACGTGATACCCAATTTAGTATATGTGAAGCTAGCGAAACGGCCGCGAGCACGCTATGAGTGTGGTTTGTTGTAATGTTTTTAGATGACACGCTTGTCATGATTATCATGTTTGCACCAATCATATACTTTTGTCATTCATTGACGTCACGTAACACCAAATTTGGTATATGTGAAGCCAGCGAACTGGCCACGAGCGCATCATAAAGGGCCCAATATACTCGAATGTAGCGTTGACTCGCACGCACGCTGGGCACAGCGATGCTACGTTAGCAAAAAAAGCGAGCGCTCTATATATAGTCTGATGCCAGGCGAGACCAGCGTCTGTCGGCGCGGCCCGACGGCAACCGGTGCGAAATGCGACATGCTGCATTTCACGCCGATGCGGGACACAGACAACACTGCGTCTCCCTGTTTTTGTGACGGAGGGACAAGAGACGCCGGACGCGCTGAAACGCCCATGCATCAAAGCAACGCAGCACGGCGTGCGCCTGCGAGTATGTGGCAGGACCGGCCTTGGCATGGCAACTACAGCGTGAAGCGACGAAATGAACGACGGTGAGCACGCGCACCGCATGACGTCGAAATGTATTGGTGCCTTTACTGTGGCATGTAATCATATTCTCTCATGACAAGCATCTCATGATTGTCATGTTTGCACCAGTCACATACCTTCATCATCCATCCGCGTCGCGTAATACCGAGTTTGGTACACGTGAACCTAGCAAAACGGCCACGAGCGCATCATGAGCCTGGCATGTGGCCTTGTCGTTACATGACACGCATGTCATGATTTTAATGTTAGGGTCTGTCGCTTGTGTTCGCCATGCAATCATGTCATACATAAGCAGTTTTGCAACATATCATGTGAACGTAACCACCGCAAGAGCCGCAGGACTATGAAATGTAAATCATGATATTCAAGGCATACATGTCATGATTTTCACGTTATAACTAATTGAATATGTTCTCTATAGAATCATGGTATGCCATACCGAATTTGGTATTGATACCATTACCGAAATGGTAAGGAGAGCTAAAAGTCGTAGGCAGCTAGATAAATAGATATATAGATAGATAGATAGATAGATAGATAGATACGCTGAAGGTCGCCGAAGTTCCCTAAGAAATGCTTCGCATTTAAACACTATATATACATATATATATATATATATATAAATATATATATATATATATATATATATATATATATATATATATATATATATATATATATATATATATATATATATATATATATATATATATATATGTGTGGAGTCTATGGGAACGGCCACGGCAGCAGCACAGGCAAGTGAGCTCTGCACATATCTACCTCTAACTTTAGCAATTGTGGTTCTAGGAGGGTCAGAGTGGTGTCTATTTCTTCGTGAAGATACAAGAAGTTCAACCGGTACAAATACTGCTATTAGAAACGAAAATTTTAAATTTTAGGAGTAGAAAACAGTGTGAATCTGTGAAAACAACAACAGTCGGACCACGTGTTTTTTACGATTGCTTGTAGCTTCGTTAATATTCGACCGGAAAACTTCTTACTTACGAAGTTGAAAGTTCTTAAGGTAGACCTGACGTTACTGAAGTTTGATCAGGCTAGGTTTAATAGTTTTAGAGTTATTCCGCAATCAAAATTAAGCCTAATCACTAAAAAGATTAAACTGGTAATATCACCTCGCAAACGCATTTAAATTTTGTCCGCTTATTATAATAATAAACAGCACCCCCTAGGCTACCAGGAGGCCCAATTCTGTAAACTCTAGGCCCTTAATTAAGGTGGTAATCAGCAAAAAGCTCACTTCATTGAAACAATTTTCAAAAGGAGCTACAAACGCCACCGACAAATAGCTAATAACTTCTTTTAGAACACAACAGTCCGGTTTTTTCCTTGTAAAAATATTTTTGATAGTTTAAGGTAACCGGAAGATACAGAGTTAGAAAGAATTTAACGAGAGCCGCTAATGAACGTGGTAATAACCACTAATAAAGTTTATTCCGCAACTTATACCTAAACAACGTTAATATCCTTACTAGTTCTTTTCTGAACTATATGTGCACTAACAGAAAGAACATCACGTGCGAAAACTTCGCGTCTCTTCCCCGTCGCTTCGTTTGGTAAGCCTTTCACAATCTTATCACCAAATAACTGGCTGCCGATGTGGGCTGTCAGTTATCTGGAGATGGGTTTGGGAAAGGCTTACCCGAGGAAGCGTCCGGGAAGGGACGCGACGTTATCTATACTGCTGCCACGCACAAAGATGTGACGGGCGTATTCATCGACTTTCCGACATGGCGCAGAGTTGGCACTCGAGACAGGTAGTCAACACACACGGGTATATTAGCCGAAGAGTACGCACACTTCGACAATCACAGGCTTGCGGGCCAGCAGGGAAACTCCACAAGACCGACCGAGTGTACGCTTGTCAGCAGGCGCTACGGCTATCACAAAAAGAGCAGCACATGAGTGCACGTACGAGAAGCCGCCTACTCTAGCAGTACATCTACTTTCCGTGCAGGCCTGTGCAGCGCCTGTGAATCTGCCTGGCGGCTGGAGAGCGCCGGCCGAACGCAAGAACGCAAACTACAGCGAAAGGGGGCTGTCGCGGACGGCGAAAGAGGAGCGGCGTAGCACCGTCATGAGGGCTAGCGTGACGCGAGGGGGAGGAATCGTCCGGACATGCTAGGACACCTCTCTCCGTGCAGGGAAAATTGACGCGCGGCTCGTACCAGACAAAAATGATATGCCGCAAAGCCGCGGGCTTGGTGGTCATGTTTCTAGCGCTTGATCCGCACGGGGCCAGCACTTGTGTGAGCTGGGAAACGAGGCACCAGAGGGGCGGGCGCGCTCGAGAAGGTATTCTGCTTATGTTGATGATCCTTGGGTCCTACTTAATCTTTGGAACACAATCGGCGTTTGCCTGTACATCTAAATAACCTTCCCTTAAACTACCCGTGCTTTCGTGGTCCAGTTCGGAGGACCGATACGTCAGCCTTTCGAACCTACAGTCTAAGGCAAAATTACCCGAAAAAGGAGTAACGGAGCCCAATAGACGTGCGCGATGAACGGATAGACCGTTGAGGAGCAACCACAGAGCGAAGCGTGCGGCGCGAAACCACTTAGTCTCCACTGGGATGAACCGCCCGGGCATTGCAGGCAGCGCGAAAAGCGTTGACAAGGTAAACAGCCCCCCTTCTCCACAGAACACATGTCCTTCTCCTCCTCTACTGGCTCAGTCTTTCCCCGTATTTTGCCGGGGGCGGTCACGTAGCGTCACACTCGGAGTGCTCGACCACGGCTGCCTGGATTTGACGATCTAAGAATTACGACGTGGTGCTTGTGTGTACACCTGGATGAGCGTGGGTTGCTGCTTTAGCGTTTCGCTGCACTCGTGAAGTCTGGAGCAAGCCCCGACAGGTCACCACGCCGCGCTGTATATCTCTGGCTTCAAGATAGTCACGACCAACACACGACAGCGACAATTGGGAAGGCCAATATGGCGGCCAAAAAAACAACAGGCCTATCGGTTATACACTTCAGTCCGACTCAGGGAAGAACACAGCGCTGGAGCCTAAGGCAAGTAGGTTATCATTCTTTATTATATTCTACTTGTCGTGTGTGCGATACGGATCGCGCTTGCCGGCAACGAGCTCGGTCGTGTTGTATATCACACGCTCGGAATACATCGCGAAGGTCAGCTTCGGCGTCTTCAGTTCACTTGTGCTTCACTCCGCCATTGTCGTCGGCCTCCCGTACGCTCGCTCATTGAGTGCTCGCCTGTCATCGCCGCGATGAGCTCCGTGCTGACGATGTTGGGCTGAGACCTCGTCGCTGTGTTGGGAGTCGTCGAAAGCACGTTGTGGGTTCTCGTAAAGAGCTTGGTTCTAGTATGGTAAGTGCACCAGTACGAGCTGGCGGCGCTTTCGCTAGCGTTGGAACTCACTGAAAATTGGTTGCCATTACAGTTGGCTTTCCCGCCAGTCGGTTGCAAGCAGAATGGAGCCGTCCACTGGCCGCGGCGGCGGACTCGCGTTTGCGGCGGACTCGCACACGCTCGAGTTTGGGGAAAAGGGCCGCATTAGCGTCAATTTCTTTGGCGCTAGCTCCAAACCAGCTCGGCGCTGTTCGTGGCGGCGGCCAAGCGTACGCACTCCTGTTCGAAGTTCGCTGGCGGCAGACACTCCGCGTTCAGTGCCTTGTTTGGTCTCGCGTTCGCTTGCTCGAGCTGAATGACGTCGCTCGCTTAGGACTCGCCGACTTGTTAGCGGCACGGTGGTTCGCGGAGTTGTGACTGCGGCCGCCGCTTCTAAGCTGTTTCGCTACGGGGACAGAAATGAGTCTTTGACGATGTGTGACATCATGGTGAAATTATTAGCATGTCATATCTAACATATGTTTTCATTTCACCTTGGACGTATTTCTCAAATGCGTTTGTACTCATCCTCTGTCACGTGTGACTCACTATTTTACATAATTATTGTGCAGCCGTGGGCACACAGCGTGATGAAGACTGTGTGCGCTGGCGTCTGCGATGCCCGTCATACATCTCTTTCGTCAGAGCAGCCTCATAAGGACTGTGCGATATATGAAGGCAAAGTTATTTGTCTGTCAGCTTTTAACGCTTGTTTTTATATTAACGTGCACGTACTTGTCATATGCGTGCATCTAAATCTTCTGTCACGTGTGTCTAACTATTTTCACTATGTTATTGTACGTGCAGCCGTGGGAACACAACAGGCAGAAGGCTGCGTGCGCTGACGTCTGCAATGCCTGTCATCTATCGCTTCCGTCGGAGGAGCTCCCAGGGAGTGAACAAGATTTGCCCACGAGACTGGACTTGTATACTTCACCATGAATTCACCTTAAAGAATGGAGAGACTTCATGTGTATGAAAAAGAATAAAATTTCGATGTCTCACTTTTGTCTTTTGTTGTTGCCGTGACTGTGAAAGCAGTAACACATAGGTGGCTAACTACTTTTTCACGTGTTCTTTTCTGCGGAATTTGTTACTCACTACGCAGAAAAACAGGCGAAAAAGTATTAGGCCTGGCCGAAAATAAACAAAAAACAATGCTTGAACTGGGGACAAAAAGTTCATCCGACAGGAGTATTTGAGTGAATCAGCCGTATGGCCAGCAAGGTGCAACTGTGAGGACTAACGGTTGCCCGGTAAGGTGTAAATGTGGGAATTAACAGTTGCTATATGAGGTGCAAATGTGAAGACTAAATGTTAGTCCTTTGGGGTGAACTGTCAGACTAACAGTTACTCACTAAGGTGTAAATGTGTGGACTAAATGTTAGTCTCTTGAGGGGACTAACTGTTAGACCCGGTGCCGCTAGTTCCTAAAGGGATTATTTGTTGTGGCAGCCCCAATAGTCCCCAAAAGGACGAACCACACACCCTTTTAACACCCTTTTGCCTTAGAGTGCAGGCTCACAGCCTCCCACATAACGGTAACAACAGTCAAATGGACAGCATTGCCATTGAATACCAACATGCTTTCGATGTACGTCGATTCCAGACAAGAACTGGGATGACATGTTGCTCCTTATCACCTACGCCTATAACACAGCTAAGCATGAAACCTCTAGCTACATCTTGATTGTAACAGCGCACTGGGTAGCGTGGACAAGGAGAAAAGTAAGGGCACAACTGTTAAAAACAAGATGAATCCATACCACCTCGCTGAAGCTGCAATCCTCATGCAGTTTACATCTGGCAACAGTCCATTCTATCTTCTTTACGTCCGACCACTCCGCTACTTTTTTGACACCGTTCTCCCTTTTCATGCTAATAAGGACTCTTCTATCGCCCAGACTCCCTGCTGTGCAGAGGAAGCACGTCGCCTAGCTCAGCTCCACACGTTGGCATATGAGTACCGCCCCAAGTTCGCCTTATTCACGGAACAAGGATATGTCGTACGAAAAAGGAGAAAATGTATGGCTGTGGACACTCTTTCGCAGCGTGGCCTGTACCAGAAGTTCCTGGCTCGTTACATCGACCCTTTTGTCATCATCGATCGCCTAAGTGATGTGACGTATTCCATCGGTCGTCTCGTATCTCGCGGCTACCGTTCTAGACAGACGCAGCTTGTTGACGTCCCCTGCCTAGAGTGCTTTCATCCTCGTCACTCTTAGCGCACGTGATGCTCGCCCAGAGGGCTTTCTCTGAGAAAGGGGGAGCGTTACGCTGAAGCGGCAACGGAGGAACGAAGAAAGAAGAGAATGAAGTGGTCTGTCTTGGAAGCAGCTCGGTGACAGCGTGGCTACCTTTCGCTATTCTTTCTTCAATAAGCACCCCCCCCCCATCATAACATTATAACAATAAACGGTGCATAAGTGCTTCTATCACACAACCGTCACGTCGGGTTAACACTTATAGTGAAGCGCCACCCACAGAAACTCATCTATCTAGCAGTGTTTAGGACTGCCATTCTCGCTGGCAAAAGCGGCAAATATCATCTTACCGCATCTGGTGTTGCTAATACCCATGTTGCCGTTGGCATTGTTACGCAACACTAAACATGCGACTGTTTAACATTCGCATGTGCGTACAACATTCGTACAAAACTGATAGCACCATTTCGTATCATTTTGCAAAAAAATTTAAACTCAGTCAAATTGCCTCGGCAAGTTTTGCGTATTATCTATTCAGAAGGTCCGTGGGATCTACCGAAATTTCTTTTGTCTTTAGCTCTGGTAAATTTATTACGACTTATACTGCAAAAAGTTCATAGGCTGATGAAACAGACCTTTCCCTTCATTGTGGTTTAATGGGAAATTTCTGCGATTTTAAAAGCACCAAATAACACACATTTCACTATACACTCTAAGCCAAAACGGAGCAACAGGGGTATAGGGGTTGCTCCTTTCAGGGAGCAATTGCATTGCCACTCCCATTACTCTCCTAAAAGGAGTAACTGCAGAGGGAGGAACCGTTGCTCTCCTTTCAGTTCCTCCTTCGGGGGATGAACAGTTACTCCCTCCAGTTCCTCCCTGCAGACCAACAGTTACTCCCACCAGTTGCTCCCTGCCGACCAACCATTACTCCCACCAGTTGCTCTTCTAAGAGCAACAGTTACTCTTTACCGTTCCTCCCACGTGTTCGCAGTTACTCTCTGAAAACCAACTGCACATGCTTCCAGTTACTCCTTGGGGAAATAAATATTTATCTCGAGTATGCTTGTCACACGCTTAACACATGGCGAGAGCTCCTTGGAAGAGCACTGCTTGGGTGCTTCTAACACAAAATGTGGACAATATTGAAAGGAAAATAAATGCTTTATTGTTCTTTTTATGAGGCGACGTGTGACCACACGTAAAAGTAGACTTCGCCACACCACAGCCAGCACTAAACAAACACCATAATACATCAAAGGTTTTCTGCGTCATCCGTGGAAAAACAATCTTGAATTTCTAGCATAGGGCAGTCTGTGTCATCATTAGTGAGAGAAGGGCAACTTCTCCAATTCTGAAGAACTCAAGTTTCGCAGCTGGTGTTTCCATCAGGCTTGTGCAGCAGAACGTCACCGCAGGCATATGTGAAGCATCTCATTGCTGCAAGAAAAAAAATAGAAGTGTGAGGTTAAACATGCCAGAACCAATGCATAACAATGAGTCACACACACTGCAGCAGCGCTTACATTCTAGGATGTCTACTGCAAAACGAAATGTGAAAAAAAGGAAGGTTCGGCCAAACGTTACTTGGCAAGCCATATAAATGCTGATGTGATAGACGCTCTTCACATGATGTCTCAGACAGCAATATTCTGGAAGAAAATGTGCAGCACCTCAACAAGGCATATTTGTAGCAGTTAAAGATACCCTTAGGTTCAGCTAACTTGTTTCCTATACACAGCTGAGTGACATTTCTATGAGCCCATTCACCAATGGGCATTCTAAGTGTGGTCATGTGTGTGGCAAATAACACGTACTGTCCGCTCATGTTAAAATACTTATTTAGCTCGTGCACATAGATGCTCTCGATTCTACTGTTCTATCATACGCTGCTGCGTCTTGAATTGTGCAATACCTGTAGGCACAAGCCAAGCAGGCAAAGCCTGCTTGAAAGCAACCATTTGCAGAGGCTACATGATAATCTTCAGTATATTTCTTTGTACCTGACGCAAACGGCTGGACAAAACTATAGACAAAAAATGTAGACCGTGCTACCTTGAAAAAATGCTTTAAATTTAGTAAACTAGGGTGCATTTGTTCACTCGGTTGTCGAGGAAGCAATATATCTTAAGGCATGCACAGATATTCTGATTCTTTGTTTGACAGTGTCACAGATAGGTTGCCAATACATATATATTTGAGAGCAACAAGATGTGATGCTTCTATTAGTTCAACGTCTTGTTGGTTCACAGCGAAACAGGTTACTGCTTGTTAGACAAATTGGAATAAGCACACCGTGGTTTCCAAAAAAAAAGCATTATTAGAAGTTAGCTCCCGGTGTGAATGTCTGCCTATTTATTTTGTACTGCCTTCTACAGGTGCCACAAATACATTTGTTGAGGATGTGCTACCAGTCAAGCCAAGATCGCATACTTGGTGAATGTGATGGAAATACAAAGATTAGAAACACTGCCACCTCTAGTAAGAGCATAACACTTCAGTATCTTGGACTAGCAAAGAGGTGCACAAGAAAGTTAAGCCCACTCTTGCGGAACTTTGAACGCGAATATTTCAGAGTGGGGGAGGTCAACATGCTGTGGCACTTTTAAACCCTCGAAACATCTGCAGAAAGTAGGGTAAAGGCAAGTCAAGAAACGCTGTTATGAAGGCCTGCGCATGGACAGCTTTGTGAATCTAGGCCCAAGTGTTATGCTTTGTGCAAGCCAAAATCCATGTAAATAGGGAAAGCATACTTTTAGGAGTACCAGCGTAAACAAATCTTGGCAGTTGGCTTTTTAGTACAAACAGCAATCCCTGCAATGAAAACATAAACATTTTATCTTAACGGTAACAGTGTGAGCACACACACGGGCCAGCGGAGCCATGTCGAATTGTCAGTGCCAGTGTAACCATGTGGCATGATGAACTATTCTCTGGCCAACACATGCACAGTTTGCCCCTAAAAAGCGATGCTTTCATATACGTAGTACAAAAAGTCTGCACTTACCAAAATTCACTTGCTTTCTGTACTTTAGCATCGTTGGGAGCATCTGCAGTATAACCAAATTTGTGTCATATCCCTGAAAAAAAAAGTAAAAGACATGCATCAAATATTGTTTCATTTGGTAGCAGTGAAGTCAGGTTAAGAACAGCCAAGTGGGAATCAGCCTAATTATGTGCATGCAGCAAATCCCAAACGGTGTTATTGAGGTTGTCGAAATTTTCGTCAATTGGTATTAACGTCGATATGTGACTTCAACGGCATGCCAAGTTTTCACAGTGCATAAAGATTTCATGATGCAGAATAATGACAACGCTAACGAGAACATACAGCATTTATGATTGTCTTTTACAATATTCAGTTTTGCTAAGGTTTTGCATCTCTAAAGAAATCTGAAAGATTTGGGTCATTCCTCCTCCAATTGTTCTGTCAATATGTAAACTGCTCGCTTGATGGTGCGCTTATAAAATAGTACGTTCAGCGCAGAGGTGAAGCAAGTGACACAGTGATGTGGGCAGATTTTTTTTTTAGGCGTGCGGGGAGGGGGGGGGGGGGGTCCGCTTATCTGAATAGGCCGGGCAAGCGAATATGGTCGTCAATTTGGGCTCCCTACGCCCGGCCTAAAAAAATTCTGTGCGCAACCGCCTGGCTATGCCAGTGAAGTGATGCGACAATGATTTGTTCACTTACTGATTTACATATACTTTACAGCTCTAAAAAATGCGGCCCAAGGCCCCAACACTCAGCCGTTAACATTACATAAAGCCAATGGTAGAAAAGTGCCAGTATGAATGCAGCTACAACCCCGCCCCAATGTTTTTTCAAGCGAAGTAGTGTTGCGGAAATGAACTTTTAACTGCAAAAGTACACTGGCACTGCAGTGGTGACAGGGGAAGAAAGAGGGTATGCAGGCGGTAATAGAGGTAATTTAGTCCGATACGACAAGCAATGGATACGGCGAATAAGAGCAAATCATTTCTCTTTCAATAGCGCAACCACTCAACAATGTATTGTAAGAGCATTAAATCTTGCTGGAAATGCCACTCACCTGCACGCTGATGCATGCACAGTCCTTTGTCCGACGAGCGAACAGGCTTGCAGATAGCTGAAGACGTGTTTACGATGTGTTTGTTCCACCCGGCAGCAAAATCCACAACTACTTCGCGCTCCATAAAGATAAATATACACTAACCTTCATCACGAATAAGTAGAAACGCAAATCTGCGACACACACACACGATCAAAACATAGCTCACAAGCCCGCACGTCCATGTGCTCGACGACTACAGACCAAATGAATATGAGTAGTGCGAACGCGAACCTAGTTGCACCGAAAAAAAAAAAAAAACGTCGAGCAGTGGCAGCACAGGCGTCAGCGCAATGATTTCAGTGTGTTCTCCTAATACAATTATAAAAAAAAACTGAGGTACACTAAAACCCATAAATAAACATAAAAAGTTGAGTATAATTTTTATTCAGTGCTAGTCAACATAAACACTGAATAAAAATTACTTTGTAACTTACATCGTTTGCTACGCTAGCGCCACACTTGTCGTGCGGGCGCAGATGGCGCAGATTTGTCATTCTGCCCTCAAACTACACGGTGAAGCGTGCTACTAAGTGTATGGCTGATGAGAAGCGCGTCTGGGTCCGCTTTTTTTTTTCTTCGATATATCTGGGCGGCGGGGGGGGGGGGGGGGCTCCTTATGCACGTGTTTCGGTGCTTGATCGACTTTGACGCCCTTACTTCGTGGAGGACGAACGGCGTGTCTAGGCTATTTTTATCGTTGTTTTGCACGTGTTTCGGCGTTCGGTCCGCTTCGACGTGCCAACTCTCCATTCTGCTGCTGCGTGTGTTAGGTATTTGCCGTACTGTATTCTCAGGCCTTCTGTGTTCAGCCAGCGCTGCTATCTTATTATCTACGGATGCTAAAATAAATCACTGTTTTGGTTTGGTGAAGTTTGGCACACAGAACAAACAATAATCTGGCCCATGAATATCAATGTGGGCGGCATGCATATTTGTGTGCGGTGTCCTGCCGGGGAGTAACCGTTGCGTGACGAGAGCATTTACAGCGGTTCCTCCTTCCGTTGCTCCCTTACAAACTTAAGATGAATACAGTTGCTCCCCCATTCTCGAACAAGTCGGCCATCTTGTTCCGCTTGGTCTTTTCTGAGAGTAACAGTCGGTCTGAAGGAGTAAAAACAGCCGTTGCTCCCATTTCGGCCATTTTTGGCTTAGAGTGTATGGTACCAGTACGCTTGCAATGCGTGCGCCAAGTCGCTTCGTTAATTTAGTTAAAATAAAAACAGACCAGGCAGATATTGTGGCTGGTCGCGTACGCTCATTGCTTTATGACGTTTATTTACTCAACTTACTAAGACAATCGAACAAAAAACCTCGTTTTAATTTTTTGCTATCACCCGATCCTCGTATATACCTTCCGTGCAAGCTGTTCACCTGATTTTTTGCTATTCCTCCTCCGCAATCTTTAAAGGCATGCTGCAACACTTTTTGAGCATCATCAAAAAACACTGCCGATTGAACACGTGAGTGAAGCTATATAGCCCAGCGCGCGGCTGTAATTCACATATTATTCTAAAATTAACAAAAAATCGCTGTTTCTTTATTTGGAAATTAATGGAAGGAGCTCAAAAATCACTGGTCACAGTTCTTTTATCAGTCAAAAGTTTGATTGAACATGGCGCGCTTGGTCGTTAAAAGAATTGCAGCTGGAAGCGGCAACTTGTCATGCGCTTTTGCGCGATTACTCTGAAAAAGCCGCGTATTTGAAGTAAAAAAAGCAAATGCTGTCACAGAGGAAAGAATGGTAGGAAAAGACATGCCCAGCCGGCACGCTACGCAAAAACTGTGAAGAAATTGACGGGATGGCGGCCCTATCTACTGAGCACTACGGTGGCGTTGATATCATTACGTGTTGTGAAGTGTAGCTGGTCTATCTGTGAGCGTCGGTGGCATGTTAGGTCTCGTACTGATCCGGGGCGGGAAAAATTCGTGCTTTGTGCCACATTGTTCCGGCGGTGATTGTACTCCTAACGTTTGCACAACATGTTGTTAGCCACGGGGCGTCAACAGTGCGTAGAACCAGCGCGTATAGACATGTGGAACTGGAGTTTGGCGGACATGCAGCGCCATCTGTTGACGCAGTTTTCAGTAGTGCAAAGCCCAACTCTTGCACAGTTTGCTGCGCAACCAGGTGCAACTACATCGTAAATAACAGCGATTTTGCCAAATATAAGGTGCATTTGACCATTGAACTTTTCGAAAAAAAGCTGCGAGCTTTCCTCCGCTAGTCAGGCGCGTCACTGCACCGCGGTAAAATGCTTGCTGGTCCACTCGCCAGAACAACGGCGAAAACAAGAGCAGACGCAACAGCTCCGAGCTCTACGAAAAAAAGACCTTAGCCGACGCCCCAGTTGCGTTGTGAATTCTTACGGCGTTAAGGACTTTGATTATTTTCCACAGCTTTCGCGAAGCAGAACGGTGTGAGCACTGCACTTGGGCTGTTGTGTTGGGTAAGCTAATCACTCGTGTTGTCTACAGCCGTTCGCGTGAGAAAGTGTGATAATGTACGTCTCTTTGATATTGTCTTGAGTAGCTTTGGTATCAAAGAGAACCGTAGCAACTTCGATTATGAAGCTTTGCCCCGCCTCGGTGGTCTAGTGGCTAAGGTACTCGGCTGCTGACCTGCAGGTTGCGGGATTGAGTCCCGGCTGCGGCGGCTGCATTTATGATGGAGGCAAAAATGTTGTAGGCCCGTGTGCTCAGATTTGGTGGACGTTAAAAAAACCCCAAGTGGTTGAAATTTCCGGAGCTCTTCACTACGGCGTCTCTCATAATCAAATGGTGGTTTTCAGACGTTAAGCCCTACATATCAATCAATCATGAAGCTTCACAGAGCCTCTCGCCGCAGTGCGCACGGTGCAGCAGTAGACAGGTGACACACACGATAAATATCGCGCACGCCGCGACTGCCGATAACCTGAAGCTCCACAACATTACGCCTGAGGGCTTCCAAGGCTAAAAGCGTTGCTTGTGCGAGTTGGTTCAAGAATATTTAGATTGATTTATCAGCGCAAAAAAAAAAGACTGAACTTTTAGAAAAGACACAAACACACACAGCGCTGTACCCACAACTGATTTACTATTTCAAACGCAAGGCCTCTCTGTAGGCATGCATCCAAACAACAGAAGATAACATGATGAAAAATGGCGATGAAGACCACACGACAAGCGCTTGCCAAAAAGACAAACAGCAGAAAGTAATCACGTCACAAAGTACACCCCTTATACGAAAGAAGAAAAGAAAAATATATGTACTTGATGCCAAAATCAACCAGGCCGAACACGTTAAAGCCAGAGAAGCCCGGGCAGCCGCACAAGCAAGACAAAAAGATCTAAAACGTTAAAAAACTAAAAAGAATTATAAGAACAGTGTAAAGCACAGATTAAAACTATTAAAAAGGCCTGCGCTGTAGGTAAATTATTTCCTTACTTGAGAGGAAAATGGAAGGCCTGCATACACATTTGTCCTCTAGCCTCTAAATTTCGGCTGCTTCTAAAATTTATATGACAATTTGTTAGCATTGCCTGGCTGGAACAATTGTACTCTGAAAGTGCAGGGAGCAGCCGCAGTCTCAGCAGCGCATCGCTTAATGACTGCTGGCGACTACCGAGAGGCTCAGCAGGTGGTCCCTGAGATGGACAATAAGACACCTGCCCGTCTGTCCAACATAGTACATGCCGCATGAGAGTGGCGTGGAATACACTACTTCTTGCTCGCATGACACAAAAGGGACGGCGGTGTATAGTTTCGCACACGTCCTTGTTTCTAGGGGGAGCGTTCACCACTAAGCACAACCTGACGAGCTTTTCAAGGGCCGAAAACGCCACCCTGATGTCGCAACGCTGGGCAATCTTTTTCAGGTTGTGTGACAACCTGTGCATGTACGGCACCACCACAGTCCTTTTCCTTTGACAGCCCTTTATTCCATGATGTCGGCGTATTTGTACAGAGGCAGGGCATGCTTGCACATGCGTAGTCACTGTAATGCTTGATGACGTGGCACCTGGTCACATCTTCCTTTCCTTGGGAAAAAAAAAAGAAAAGACAAACAGAACACAAAATGTCTAAACGAAGGCACATCGAAGAAACAATTCCAAGTTAAATTTGCACTAGATCCGTGGAAGAGTTCCTCTTGGGCACTGTGGGAGAAAATAGCGTCGTGGCGACCTTTGCAGTCTTGTGCTTCGACGCAGCGCTTCTTGAGGTGCTTGCAACTCGGTGGTGCACGGCTGCGGGCTGGAATGCGCGGCAGCGAGTACGCTGCTGTGCTTGCTGGCCGTTCTGAATCGTAACAATACAAGTGCTTGGTGTACTTGCCGGGCCCATGACGACTGGTGGTGCCCAGGTCTTGTTTGTTGTATCGTAAACTGATACTGTGGACCGACTGTGCAGTTCCGGTAGATTTCGCGTTGATCTGTTGCAGAAGACTCGTTGTTTTCGCCGTATTTCGTCGAGTCGCATTCGGACAACTTCGGTCGGCACAGTTGGGGGTTCTACGTGGCAGTCTAGTACGGGCCGCTTGGTCCTCATCTGTCGACCCATGAGTCGTTGGGCAGGCGGTCATTCCTTGGCATGTTTCTTCATTCAAGCAGGCCGCTGTAGAACTCCAGTGTTCCAAACCGGCACTTTTTTCAGTAGTTTCTTTGGTTCTTGGACGACCCTTTAAGTCATGCCGTTACCGCGAGGGTAATGCGGACTGGAAGTCACGTGGGTGATGCCTAGCTGCGTTGAAAAAATGACAGAAGCACGCGCTTTTGAACGGGGGGAGGGGGGGGGCATATAACTGCATATATTTGCTGGTATGCCGTGCGTGGCGAAGATTTGCAGGCACACGTTTGCCACTGCTTCTGCCGTAGTTCGATGCATCTGCTTGATCTCTTCGATGCATCTGCTTGATCTTGGACTGGCAACAGAGCAGATCCGGCAGCCACGCGGGCACGCTCGCTAACGCTGTCCTGCTTTTGCTGCAGGTAGGCATCCTGTATTCATTACCTATGTAGGAACTAAAGCCTTTGACTAGAATGGCTGTTGGTCTGCTCTAGTGCCATCTGCTGTTTTCAGTGCTTTATTGATGTTGTCATTTTAACGTTGTGCTGTGCATTTACCATGGCTGGAAAGAGCGTCGTGGAGGACACCGACACTGATGCGTTAGTGACCTTCACGAAGGCTTTGGGTGATGAAGCCCCTAAAAGCATAAAGGAGGTGGTGAAAGTGTTACTGGAAATGACCACTAAATTTACTGATGCAATGAATTATCTCAGGTTAGAAATGACGAAACTTGATTCCTCGAGCAATAGCATAAAAGCTGAGCTATCATCAGTAAAGATGTCAATGAACTTGGTTAATACAAGTTTTGAAGAATTTGAGGAACTCAAGTCGCTTCGACAAGAACTTGCAGAAGTGAAGAAAGAAAATTTTGAGACTCTGAAAACAGATAAGAAATTGAGCAGTGAAATACAGGTAATTAGGAAAGAGCTAACAGAACTAAAGCAGTACGGAAGAAGGAACAATGTTGAAGTGAAGGGTGTTCCGCTTGCGGAAAATGAAAACATAGACGATTGAGAAGGTTGCTAAATGCTTCCGCATTGAACACTCCAGCAAGGAAATTGATGTTGCGCATCGCGTTCCCACAAAAAGTGGCACGCCCCCAATTATTGTCGTCGGATTTGTGTCACGGACTTTGAGAGACAACTTTCTGAGAGCAGCTAAAAAGCACCGCCTTAACACTTCAATGCTTGGTTTTGAAAATAACACGCCGGTGTATGTCAACGAACATTTCTGTGCAGAGAACAAAGTCTTGCTGGGTAAAGCCATACAGGTAAAACGAGAGAAGAACTGGAAGTTTGCATGGGTATCCGATGGAAAGATACTATTGCGTAAAAATGAGAACTCCCGAGTACTACATGTGTCATGTATTGATGACCTTAATAAAATAAATTAACCTAATTTTATGGCTGAGTCTGACACATCGAACCCGAAAGGAAATATAACTCTTTTTCCACTGTAATACACGCTGTATAAGAAAAAATCTTAATCTTCTTCTCTCGTCTATCTCGCGGCATGGTAAAAATTATGACGTCATAGCAGCTACAGAAACATGGCTGAGGCAGGGATAAACAGTTACCATACCTGGCTATAAAGTGACATCTCAGCCACGTGTATCTAACTCTCGCGGTGGAGGCGTTGCTTTTTTCGTAAAGAACGGACTCCGCTTATCTTTACTATCTGAATTCACATGCAGTCTCCCATATATAGAAGCACTTTTTGTAAAGATAGATTGCTCTGTTGTTGTTGGTGTGGTGTATCGGCCGCCAAACGCCGATACTAGCTGTTTTTTTGATAAACTTGAGGGCATTCTTTCTACCCTGGCAAAAAATCGTCGTACCAGGGTTATTATTCTTGGGGATATAAATATTGATGCCTTTTATGCTAGTTATAAGGACTACGCTTACCTTATACAATCATATAATTTCCGCAATCTGATCACTGTGCCTACTCGAGTAACAAGTACAACGGAAACGATGTTGGACCATGTCCTCACAAATATTCCTAACAACATAACAGCAGGTGTTCTTAATGAGCCTGTCACTGATCACATGCCAACTTTTGTCACTGTGGATGGAGGGCCTATAATAAATCATCAGAGGAAGGTTACTTCTTATAAAATTGATTACTCAAAAGTTCGTTATTTCTTACGCTCTTTTAGATGGCATGAGGTTTATCATGATGAGGTAGACCAGGAGTTTGCTAATCTAATTAATGTTATTACGAAAGCCGTACATACCTCGAAAAAAGTCATCCGTAGGCGCTCATATGAAACACCAATCTTTCTTTGGATGACCCAAGGTTTATTAGGGTTGCTTAAGGCTAAAGAGTACTGGTATCATAAGTGGAAACATGATAAGCACAATGCTCATCTACTACATGAGTATAAAACTGCTCGTCACAAATCAGTAGCCATGTGACGTAAATGTAAAGAAAGAATATTATTCGAAGCTTATTGAGCAAGCCTCCGGTAACTCACGCAAAACTTGGCAAATAATAAACAAAGCAATCGGGCATACTCGTGCTGAAAAAACGCTACCCGGCAATGTCACTGAGGACACTGTCAACGACTTTAGTACTTATTTTACAAATATTGGTCCTTCGTTAGCCAAAATTCTGCCTATTCCTAACAAAATGCTGTATGAACCAACGTCCTTACCAAATAGCTTCGTTATAAACAACATAGACATTAAAAAATTTCTGCTTATTGTGAGTAAATTAGTAATTAGCAAAGCGCCGGGTCATGACGAGATTTCAGCGCACATTATAAAAGAGAACATTGATTTAATTGGAGAAGTATTATGTAACCTATTCAACCACTCATTATATGCCGGTCAATACCCATCAATACTCAAGATAGCCAAAGTCACCCCTGTTTACAAAGAGGGAGATAGGTCTGATCCTTCTTGCTACCGCCCGATATCTGTACTGAGTGTACTTAACAATATCTTTGAAAAAATAATTTCGAAAGTATGCTTTTCTTTTTGAACAAATATCATGTGCTATGTCTGCAACAACAAGGCTTCCGGCCATTGCGCTCTACAAGTACAGCAGTGCTCACACTAAGTCAAGTTTTAAATACTGCCCTCACAGATAACAAGTTCGCCGCAGTGGTTTTTCTGGACCTCAGAAAAGCGTTCGACACAGTAGACTATGACATCTTACTTTAAAAATTACGTAGATATGGGTTTCGCAACACTATGTCGAATTTTGTTCAGAGTTTCCTTCAAGGTCGACAACAGATGATAGTTATTAGTAACATTACTTCTTCTCTCCAGTCCATTCGAACAAATGTGCCACAAGGTTCCGTATTAGGTCCGTTACTTTACTTACTATACATAAATGACTTGTCTCTAGTACTAACAACTGCCGAGATGCTTATGTATGCTGACGACACTGCCCTAATTATTACCGGCAAAAATCTGTCAGACATAAAAGAACAGATGAATACTGAACTAGCTTAGCTTGCCGATTGGTTTACAGCGAACAGGCTTACCATCAATGCAAAAAAAAAAAAATATATGTTATTCCACTCCCGTACTAATCCTACTCCACACGATATACAACTCTTCATCAATAATTGCTCCCTGGAATGTACTGATTCTTTTACTTACCTAGGTGTTGTTCTAGACAGCTGTTTAAATTGGCAGAGTCAAATAGAAGCAGTCAGCTTGAAACTAGCTTCGACTCGTTACGTCCTTTTGCAAGCACGTGAATATTTTGACACTACAATTTTGCGCACTTTGTATTTTGCTTTAGTTAACTGCCACCTTCTGTACTGTGTAGAGTCCTAGGGTTCGACGTATGACTCTTATCTTGAGCCAATACGACGGCTGCAAAAATGGGCTATACGTACGATTACTTTCTCACCTTACTACGAGCATAGCAAACCACTTTTTTCCTAGGTTAAAGATCTTACCATTTGATTTCGTGAGGGAACTAAAATTAGCTACATGTATTAACAGTGTCATTAGGAACAATGAACCATTCCCAATTTCATTACTGTGTATTCCATGACGCCAAACGAGGAACCAAACTTTTAACCACTTCAATATACCGCCCATAAAAAACGCCTATAGCAAACGTCTACTAGAATATCCCGGAGTGAAAGTTTGGAAGGGCATACCGCGTTATATAAAGAATACCCCGAACGTTTCCAGGTCATTGAAAAAAATACTACTTTGAAATAATTTTCTCTGCTTGAGTTGACTGATACTTTAGGTTGTAATTTTTTATTATGTATATATATTGCCCTTTATGTTTTCAGAGTTTTCTTTGAAAGATGTTTCAATACCCTTGTTTTATATATTAAGCCATATAGGAGAACTACTATTGATATTGCAACTACAAGTATCATTCTTCAGTTCTGTATGCCACTAATCACCAAATATTTGTGTTTACTACAATTTATGTACTTTCCCTTTTTTCTATGTTCTATTGATTTCAAGTGACTGTTGTTAGCAGATAAACATTACTTCTTGTATACCAAATTTGAATTGTTTACTTCTGTTTATTTTTAATTAGAACTATTACAGTTTCACTTATGTATACTTTCAATGGGACCTGCACTAGCCTTTGGCTATGGGACGATACAGTTTGTGCTTATATTGTATGAGATATGAGTGCAATAAAGATCATTCATTCATTTATTCATAATTGTCTACAAATCTGAATACTACTGCGACATTAGTCGGCTGTAACTGCTCGTGCAACATTCTGTCTAGACTGGCAAAGTACAAGTCACTGAGGACAGGCGCTACTGATGACCCTAAACATACACCGGTCCGCTGTAAATACAAAACATCCCCACACTTTGAGAAAGTTGACTTAATATAAAACTCCAGCAGTTCTAGAAAACCAACACTCGAAACACCCGCTTCATTCGGAAAGGCTATGGCACCGTAGCTGTCAATGGTGCCTTCGGTACAACCTAGCAGTTCTTCGTGAGGCAATGAATAATATAGGTCTTTACATCAAACGAACAGACCCGGAATCCTTTATCACTATTTTCTTTCAAATAAACGATCACTTGTTCAGAATTCGTAATTATGAAGGGGTCATCTACTTTCCAATGATTTAACTTGCTTTGCTAGAACCTAGCTACTTCTTTCTGCCACGTGCCATTTCCGAACACAATTACGCGTAATGGGCAATATACCTTGTGTGTCTTCGCACTGAAAAATATATCTAAGCTAAGGCCCTTTTTGGAATCTACAGATTTTATTAACTGCTCTAGATTTACCTTTTGCACAGCCTCTTTGCTTCCGCTTTCACCTTCCTTAGGTTAACACTGCCCTGACGTGCGAAGGATGCTTCAATAGCTTAATCTGCCTTTACCTCTGGTAAATCCTTCGGTATAACTAAAGATTCTCATTTCTTGTCGGCTGATAGCAAGGCTAGTGCGTTGCTCCTGAGAAAGGAGACAAGCTCTTTTACTAGGACATTACAAGCTACCTGCTCGTACGCATGCAAAAAGTCTACCCCTTCTGAAACACACCGGCCACTTTCTGTTTCTAGATCACTTTCGAAATGTTTCTTACGATGCCCAGTAGCTCAGCCCTATATTTTCTTGGCGCCACCACAAATTTGGGACCTCGTCCTAGAACGTCTTGCCGTGATCGCGGTAGATTCACCTCTCCGACGGTGCGGACTGGGTTGCAACGCGGGGGTGGCTTCCTTCACATTGACGCTTTGAGCTGGTTCAGTGTCTGCATCCACAGAACTTGGTGCAGAGTTCATTTAAGAGGAGTAGCTTCTCCAAGCTTTGCTCACTGCGGGAGGCGATGGACACCCATGTAATCTCAGAAAGAGGCACTCCTTGTAAAACCGAGCCTTACGGTTCCACTCGGCCTGCAAGATCTTGCACATTGGGACGTCATGGTTGTGTGATGGGGCTAATTGTCCAAACAACTGCAAAACTTCTGCGGGAAGCTGCTTAATGCGAAGGTGAAAGGCTAGAATATGTGCTCAATATACGGCCATGGGGATGAACGAAATGATGAGAGAAGAATCCACTAGAAAACAGTTGAAAGGGCCATGTGTACTAGAAATAAACTTCGCTAAAACTGTTGCTTGGGCCAGTTGGTTCATGATTATTTAGACTGGTTTATCAGCGCAGATAAGACTGAACCTTTAAAAAAGACACACACATACAGCGCTGTACTTACACCTGGTTTACTATTTCAAACGCAGGGCTTTTGTAGGCACGCTATGTGTGTGTGGCTTTTCTTATAGTTTCGTCTTTTTTGCGCTTATAAATCAGCCTAAATAAGCTTTAAAGGCTCTAAGTTCCGGCTTTATCTATAAAGGGGGAAAATACAAGTCACAGAGGTAAATCGCAAAATGATCGTGACCACAATATGTTTTTTTTCTTGCAGTTGGTTTCCGCGAGCCGGAGCTATCTCGGAGACCTCGGTTTTGCATTTTGTTGTACATCGAGAAAGTGGACACACATGCATGCCCGTTTGCAGTACATACAAACGTATGACAACCGTCAACAGAACACTCTAGCGTGCGTAATAAAACAGTTCGACGCACAGGCAGCCAGAGATCGATGGAAAATATGCAACTGCAATGGCGAAAATCGCCAGGGCTATTTGTGCCGAATAAAGTGAACATCGTACCACTGATCTTAAGCAAGATTGCTCGTGTATGCACATCATCGCTTTGCCATCATGTGTATTCCCAAGTTTAAAGCATTTGGGCGTTGCAGAACGGACGTCGGAGTGCTTGCCTGTAACTCGATGTCATGGGATACTCACTTGCCCTTAAAATACCAGTTGCAGTACGCCCAATTATCTGAAACTACTTTCGCATTGTACCCACAGTTTGTTTTGATGAGCTTCCTGCTTTGCTGAAGCTAGGTTGGATTTAAGTAAAAAGCTTGCCAGGTCTTTGATCAGGAAACTGAGCCTCAACATTTCCGATGGAGGCGGAAATGTTGTAGGCCCGTGTACTCAGATTTGGGTGCACGTTAAAGAACCCCAGGTGGTCCAAATTTCCAGAGCCCTCCACAACGGCGTCTCTCATAATCATATGGTGATTTTGTGGCGTTAAACCCACCTAATAATCAATAAAAAAGTAATTCCACTTAAAAATGGGAATGACAGCCTGTCGCGAAAAATATCCATATTAGTATCATGAAGCAAGGCTATTGAAAATAAATTCGAACAACTAAAATTGCGAAGATCAGTGAGAGTTTATTGTCTGTGTACTACATTCATGCACCTCGTAACGTTTTGGTGATTTTAAAGTGACATATCAGCCTTCCTCAGAGTGTCGATAACGTATATATATGGTTGGCGCGTTCACAAAATTGGCAAGAAATGGTACCATTGAATGTTGTTTATCTCATATTGATTATTTTGAAAGATGGCGTCACACAGGAAAAATCGCATTGAAAGTGAAAAAAGTGACAGCTCTGTCGCTAAGGCGAAGCAATGAACGCGATAGCAACAAACGAGAAGGTCACGCGCAGAATGGCAGGCACATTGAAACGTGCCCTGCGTACCTCACGCACAAATGACGCACAAAACGTACTCACAGGTACGGGTGAACGCTAGTAGGTGTTTCAGTGGTTACATCGTTGTGTCTGAAAAGCGCGCCCTTTTCACAAACCTAGGCTGTGCAACAATTGCAGTGACCTTTGGGCACCCCGTAACTACAACAGAATCGTTCCAGTGCAGGCCCAACGCCAGCCAAGACGTATGATCCTCCCGACCGGGAGATAAGGGTGCGCGAAATATCGTCTACTCCCCTCCTCTCCGCGGGAGAAAGTACGTGTGAGAAATGAGAGCCGCCACGCGCTCATTGTGCCATCTTGCTGATAATGCTGAAAACACGATAGTTACCCTCCGAGATGCCCGCTAGCAGTGGTAAGTGGTAGATATAAATAGCTCACCGTTTGAACGTCGAAGGAGGTACGCCTCGGTGGCCCAGTGGTCGACGCCTCGCATTCACAATGCAGAGGTCCCACGTTCTATTCCGCGCGTCAGAGTTTCTTTTAAAGATGATAGCCTTTCTTAGAGACATTCGATGGAAAACTTTGGTCTGTCTGTCTTTCTGTCTGTCTGTACACTTGTCTGTTTGTCAGCCCTTAACGATACTTTGAACGCCCACCAATATTGCTCAAGCTTTAGCGTTAATCGTTGTGCGATTGTCAATTAAACAGCAATTATTGCGCATATCTGAGGCGCCATAACAACAGGTCGATGTTTTCTATATCTGTCTTTATACTACAAGAGGCACACAAAAGTAACTTTAGGACTGTAGCGTTTATCGCGCTGCACTGACAGTGCAACGCGATGCTCAAAAGGGTAAGTCTTTCCAACGCTTTGCTACAACGACACGGTGGTGGCACTTGCCCGTCATTTCGTGTTGTTCACCTTATCACCTCCTAGACTGGTGCACATCTTTCTCAGCAGGCACACATGTCTCGGTTTTCGAAGACAGATGCCAGATGGCACTCGTGTCTAACGTGCCTCGGTGTGCTCGTTCTCCTCCGCTACACGCTCGAGGCACTCTAACGCAGCACCTCCAGAATATCATTCACCAATTTTTTTTTTTGCGCAGAACATCAAATAAACATTTTGTTGACCCTCCCCAGACGCAAGACTATCGTCTTTCGACGACACCTGCAGTGTAACAAGCTGAATTGGGCCATTTTTTTCTGGATTTTTTGCTTTCTGGCGTTTTTATATATATACGTACACATATGGGGTGCATGGTATCGACGCCGACACCGGCGGCTTAATCCATTCGAGAGTGTCCATATAATTGCTATCAAAATAAAAAGCGTCCAAGCGCACCTGAATTAAGTGAGTACGAGCTTACAGTTCGATGATTACAGCAGGTCCACTTAACGTTTTATAGAGACAATATTTTACGTCAGCCTAAAAGATCAGCTATTACGTCAGCCTAAAAGATCAGATTGTTTACAACTTCAAAGTTTTTCATCCACTGCAAGTATCTGCAAACCTTTGTACACACTTTTAGAGCTTCTCTGGATACGTGAGAGGACCTCACGTCACTTGGGCGTGGTGTGCTGGCACCGGCCAACGTTACTAGATTACCTCAGTTTGCAAACTCCGCCGGGATGCGGCGGCGAAACGTGGCCCCCTTCGTTTCCCGCTCTCTAGGTGGCGCTTCCGACGCCATTTGACCGGTCGCCGCATCGTAACGGAGCCTTGGCGCAATGTTAAACGGAATTTACGCGGTTAATTTTGTGTAATGGGAGTTATTTTCCGAGAGGGTGAGCGAAGGTTATTACGAGTGTGCAAGCATATCACCAGTTGAGCCGCTAAGGCGATGCCACACGGCAGAGACGTGAGCGCGATGCCCGAATCTTGCGGGACTTCTGTTCATACAGCTCTTTAGCGTTCCTGTTCTTTAAAATTCGATTGCCTATGTAAAAAAAAACCATTGACAGTGGGCCACAGCATTAAGTCCAAATGCTAGAGGGCTATGCACTTCGATTCAGGTGCACGTTAGAGAAACCCCAGGTGGTTAAAATTTCCAAAGCCCTTCACTACCACGTGCCTCATAATAATATCGTGGTTTTGGCCCGTAGAACCTTCGATATTATTGTACGATGAGCCACGTACTACAGCCATCTAATGACGCCGGATATGTTAAAGTGTAAAGCCCAGAACGCCTTGTTCGTTCCAGATAACTGAATCGTATGATTCGCATTATTTTAGAAGAAAGATACCGAACTACTTCAATAAAAATTTGGCCTTTTTAAGGCTATAAAATGCGCGAGATGACGAGAACACGAAGTCAAATTAAACACAATTTATTGAACACTGAACAAAGTCAAATTAAACACAATTTACTGAACACTGAAACAAACAAACTGGAAGCCACTTTTCTTCAAAGGCAAGAGCCAGAGTTACAGGAGACGTGCTTTTTTGTTTGCTACAGCCACCTTTTCCTTGCTTTCTAATTCATGGTTGAAATCTCTGGAAAAGAAATGCATTCTTGTCACAATGACAAAGTCCAATATTTGGCAAGTGAATGCTGATTCATGGTCTGAACAGCCCAAGCGAGCAATGCTGCACTTTTCAAGCTCTTTAAATCGTCACACGATTTCAATTCAATATCCGCACCAGTGCTATACACGGCTGATGTAACACGTTGCCCCTTGGCACTGACAGACAAGGCCAGGTGGTTGGAAACTACCACAGCCCTGTCGATCTCTGGAATGTCTTTTCTCATTGTCAGCTTATATAACACGATTGTAGTGCCAACAGCTTCGAGTGACCAACCCTGGATCCGTTGGCCTGCTGCTGCTATGTCAGACAACTCGCTGAAGAGCTGTGTGTTGTTCTCCAGCGTAAGACTGTTTTCACTGCCACCACTGCTTTCGTTAGAGACGCTGAAGTCTGGTGTCGCAGCTTCTTGGTCATTGTCCTTTTGATCTTTTTTACGCTTAGGCTGAGGCGGTGCACGCACGGTTGGGGCCTTGCGTTTTCGCGCTGGCTTGGACAAGTACTTCGGGCAATTTGGAAAAATGCGCGGCACAGCATCTTCATTAAGAGCCCACTTACCACGCGGAATGAGAACTACGTCACCATGAACGTGGTGCACGTAGTCCTTCGCAATATCTTCCTCTCGGAAGTGAAGGTCACAAACAGCGCAAGAGCTTGTCAGTTCCTTATCCGATCTCGGTATAGCCCGTCGCCACAGTTGAAGGCGCACCTCGTCAGCGGGAGGCTTGAAAAAATGTCTCTTTTTGGCCACGGATTTCGTCGAATCGTACCCACTTCAGCAACCAGTCACAAAGCAGCGAGGCATGTTTTCTCACATTCAAGAACCGTCACATGACACGTGTGAGCTGTGTAGCTCACAGGGAAAGCGATGACTGAGTTGAAGACATTAAAAAACACCCGGCACTATGCAGATCACGCCAACGCTGACAGCGTCGGTGCCACGCCGGGCACCACGTTGATCGCTACCGTAGTAAGTTGCAGCCAGAGCACACACTACGCGAGTTACGTCGAAGTAAATCTTGCTGGGACTCAGTGACAGCGATGACTACGAAGCACACTTGAAAGCAACAAAGCAGCACCCGGCATAGGAACACAACTGCAGTAACTCCGCCGGCGTGGGTCCGGGCACCTCCGTGCTGCGCACTCCGCACGACCTTCAGACCGGTCAAAAAGCCGCAAGCGCGCTCCCTCTCGGCGGTGCCGTTGTCAGACGGCACCGCCGAGAGGGGGCGTGCTTGCGGCTTTTTGACCGGTACAGGAAAAGGTGACACTCGCGGCGCCGCAGTTTGCAAACTGAAAAAAGTATCTAGTAACGTTGGCACCGGCATCTTTCTGTGTGGGCGCGCACACCTTCCTTCACTTTCGTAGAAAACTGCCAGAAAGCACTCGTGTCTCTATGCACTCGTTCGCCTTCACTGCACGGATCGAGACTCTTTAGCGCTTCCAGAATACAATTCACCAATTTTTTCGCGCAGAACATCAAATGAACGTTTTGTTCACTCTCGCCTTTCGGTGACATTTGCAGTGAAACATGCAAATACGGGGTCGATTTCTTAATACGACGAGCGAAAATGCAAAGAAATATGATTGGATACATAAGCTGAAATGCCAACCTATGTGGAGTAAGGTGGCTCAAGTAAAACAGGTGATGTTAGACGAAAAAATAGCGGTGTTAATTGGACATCTGAAGTATACAGGGATTATTGACACTACAGGCATCTACGTATACTGGAACAGGTGCAGGCTGTATTCACACACAGAAAAAGAAAAATCTGACAAATGTATACAAATACGTTCATGACTTCTTTGCGCAAACACGTACACGGACACAAGGAAAAGAGGCAAACAACACGGGCGCAACTGAAAGTTGGGCGAGTTGGTACTCATTCATGACTGAATGAATGAATGAGAAGTCATGAATAAGTACCAACTCGCCCAACTTTCACTTGCGCCCGTGTTGTTTGCCTCTTTTCCTTGTGTCCGTGTACGTGTTTGCGCAAAGAAGTCATGAATGAGTAACAACTCGCCCAACTTTCAGTACTGTTGATACAAATACGATTCTCTCTAACGACAAACCAAGCAATGCTTCACCACATGGCCGAGCAAGGAAGTAGCACCTTGGCTCTCACTTTATTTTTCAGTGTCAATCGAAACATTTTGTACAAATATTATTTCTTATAATGAAAAGACAAACATCGCGTAAAAAAGAGAGACTAGAAAAAGAAGTAAACATACGGAGCTCTGACTTACAACAAAAACTTTATTCTTCAAACCACGCATATATTGCTAGGCAGTTTAACAAAAAAAAAAGAAGAAACAAAAGTGATAGTCGAAGAAAAACGATAATATAACTTTCATACCTCGTACAATGAACAAGATAAAAAGACAACTTCTTTTTCTGAGAGGCTGCCTTTATTTTTTATACTGTTCCTGGGTCATTTATCTCAAAACTTTATATTCAGAATTTTTTGTCGAGAATATTGTTACGTAGCTGACATATCAGCGGTCAGAAGACGACAACGAGGAAGTGGTCTGTCGGTTGTGCGCGCTGTCCTCTATCTTATTCGATGCTATACGCATCAGTGTGAATATAGATTCTGAGTTGACACGCCTCGTGTCATTTTTACGTAACATCTTTGTGGCGGAGGTATTGGGTACTTCCCTGTCTTCACCACGAAGTTCCGCAATGGGCCGCATCATGATTGGTCCAACCATGTCGTAGGTTGAACAACCATCGTCTTCACCACCTGCCCCTTCCGTGACTTCTACGTACGTTATTCTACCTCCTGCTAGTGACCCTGGTGTATTTTCCGGTCAGGATGGCGTTGACGTCGTCAAATGAATAAACCGGTAAGAACAGGTTAGCGCAAGCTATAGGTGGGACCCGACTCTTATGCTTGCCACTGTGCTGTTTTACCTCGATGGCCACTGCGGGTGTGGTTTGAGACGCACGAAGCGGATATTACAAGTTGGGACTCCTTTAAAGAGAAGATCCGCGACCTTTTTGGCGGCATCGTTGGACGGCATATCGCAGCGCGGAATCAACAGGCGGCTCGTGCACAGACGTCGACAGAGTCGTACATCGCATACATTCACGACGTCATCGACCTATGCCGTCAGATTGACGAGCACATGAGTGAGTCTGAGAAAGTTGCCTATGTGCTGAAAGGCATAGTAGACGACGCCTTTAATCTTCTAGTGTACAACAACGTTGCCACCGTCGACACCCCCATTAAATAGTGCCGGCGGTTTGAAGAAGCAAAGAGCCGCCGTATTACTCAGCGATTCACCCGGCTGCCCAACACGGCCGCAACCTCATCGTGTGAAGCCGCCCACCAGTCTCCTACGTATAACAACGTCATGCGCATTGTTCGTCGGGAAATCGAAGGCGCCTGGCCAGCTCCTCTTTAGCCACCCGTTTTTGCAACGTTCGCCTCTGACCAAAGACAGTCGTCAGTGGCGTTAATACAAGCTGTGGTGAGGCAGGAGTTTGCGAACCACGGCCTTCCATCAGCATGTGCCTTGACTCACCCTGAAGTACCGTCTTACTCCACAGGACATGCTCGCCGTTTACTTCCAGCAGTGCTCTTTCGTAACCGTTCGGAATGGCGAACACCCGACAACCGGCCTCTTTCTTTTTCCTGCCACCAGCCTGGGCACGTTTCTCGCTAATGCCACTGCTGTTGGTCAAACCAACCACGTCAGACCTTCTATACCTCTGCGGATATACACCCGACGACCCCTCGACGTTCAGCCGCCGCACCCTTCAATTTCTATCCATCGTCATCTTACGAGCCTTCCACTGATGCCCCTTTGCCCGGTCGCCACTGCACTGACGCCCCTTCGTCCGGTCGCCGCAGCTCTCGCTCCCCGTCGCCGCTTCGTCGCCAATCCCGCTCTCCGTCGCCTTGGCGTTTGTCCTCGCCAAGCTTCTCTGGACGATCGCAGCAGTAAAACAAGATATTGCAGCTTATAGAGGGTGAAGCTGCAACACCAATGACGGACAGAAATCCTCTACTGACGGTTTCAACGCACCACAGCCTGCTTCAAGAATGGGTCGACGATGTTACTGTGACCGTCTTCATTGACACAGGTGCACACCTGCATGCCTATTATGAGCGCTTCTCTACGCCGCCACTTGCAAAAGGTCATGACGCCGTCCACGACGCAGGTAATACCTCTTGCCGATGGTAGTACTGTACCAGTAATCGGAATGTGCACTGCTCGCGTCACCATTGCCGGTCGTCACGCCGTGGTCCTTTCTGCTGTGCTATCTTGTTGCCCTCAAGACCTCATACTTGGCCTTAATTTCCTTTCGACACACTCGGCCTTAATTGACTGTTCGTCTGGCACCCTCAGCCTCTATCTTCCAATCTTTGCCGACTACTTTGCAAAGCCCACCAGCCGCTTGAGCCCTACAACTTTCGTTCGCCTGCCACCTCATGCCATCACGTGCTTGTGTTTGTCATTGGCCCCTCCCGTTCCTGACGGTGATTATATAGCTACGCCAATTACTGACGTTCGGCTGACGTGCAGTGTTACTGCGCCTCATACCATCGTGCCCACAGCGGAGAAGTGTGTGTTCCTTCCACTCTTTTACTTTGGTTTCACCCCTCAAGTGTTGCCCTGCAAGATGTCTCTAGCCCAGCTAACTGCCATAACAGAGGACGATGTAAGTGTTGTCGATGTATCTGCTCCTGATCGAGGCGCCGTCTCACGGTCACCCAGCTCAGACGATGCTATTTTTTAAATCATGATTGGATCGGAGCTTCCGCCTCACCAGGTCGACGCTCTTTCCACGTTTTGACCTCATACACAGACATTTTCGACACCGATGATCGTCCCTTGGGCAAGACTAAAATTTTCACTCATCGAATCAACACTGGTGACTCTGCGCCCATTCACCGTCGGGCATACCGCGTGTCAGCGTCCGAGCGAGAAGTGATTCAAAAAGAAGTGGCCAAAACGCTTACGATCATTGAGCCCTCGGGGATCTCCCGTAGTATTAGTAAAGACGAAAGACGGCTCATGGCGTTTCTGCGTTGATTATCGCCACCTCAGCAAAATTGCCGAAAAAGTCGTAAATACTGGTGAAAGTTGGGGGATAGTCAAGAAGCCTTTCCTGAAAACCATGTTAGAAAGGAGTCAAAATATTGCTTTTTTTTTCAAGAAAAATGACAGTAGGCACAAAAGCCGAGGAAGCGACGTACTGCTCCCCTGTCACGGGGAACAGGAAACGGGACTATGGCAGTCCGCACTCACAACACGGCCAAAAGTATACCCGAAGTGGCTTTTTTTTGGAAGGGTGGGGCTTCTGCGTGAGGTAAGCAAAAATAATTGTTGGTGTTTAACGTCTCAACATAAAGACATAATTAGGAGAGACGCCGTAGTGGAGGATTCCGGAAACTTCGACAACTTTTTTTTTTAGCAAGCACCTAAATCTGAGCACGCGGGCTTCAACCGATTTTGACTCCATCGAAAGTACGGCCCCCATGGCCGTGATTCGCATCTGCGCCCTGTGGGTAACCAGCTGAGTGCCTTAGCTACTAGACCACCGTGGAGGGTTGTGAGGTTAGCAGAGTAGAGCATTTCTAGAATAGCTTGCAGGTACATGAAGTGTCCCTCGAAGGTGACCGGAAACACGCAAACGTCCTCGAGATAAACTAGGCAAGTGTGTCACCTGTGATTGGCAAGAAAAGTGTCCATAATTCTTTGTAACGTCAATATTGTGGAACAGAGGACAAAAGGGAGCACTTTGAACTCATAAGGTCATTCGGTAAAGGCGTTAGGAAAGCAATTTTCGCCGCTCTCGTTTATCAGCTTCAGTCTGCCTGCATATGCTTTTCAATTCTATGAATGAAAATTACCTGGCCCGCCATAGTCTGTCTTGTGAATCATCGATGCACGGCCAAAGATACACGTCTTTTTCAGTCAGGTGATTTAGTTTTTTGTAGTCATCCAAGAAACACAAGGTTCCGTTCTTTTTCTTTACTAGAAAAACTGGCCATGACCACCGATTATTGCATGGCTCTATAACATTATCTTCGAGCATTTCTGCGACTTTGTATAATTGCGTCACATTGTTTGCAGAAACTCGGTAGAGCTCTTGATTTAGGGCTGAGGCATTGGCATATGCGTAAGAAGCCGATGTTTTGTGGGCGGTGTTTGATGCACTATTGAGTACAAAGTCAAGCTTCCTGGAATATTGGCAGCAATTTCTGCAGTGCTGCTCGTTGCCGCTCTGAGAGGCTCAATTTTATCTCCACCTTTGCGAAAACTATAGCGGTGCCTGTCGATGTCGATTGTACTCAACGATGTGGCTGTGAAATATTCAGCAACGTCATCGACGGGGCCGACGAGAGCGATCGCGGTGTGACGAAAAAGATGCCGCTGTTGATTACAAAATAATTGTGTCAAACACCACGACTCCTCTTTCACGAAGCGCGATAAGGGTGACAAGGCTGCGGGCAGCTCAGACACCTATTCTCAATAAAAGAGGCAAATTGCCTTCAGCGAGTGTCTCATCGTCACTTAGCTCATCGCACACGACATCAACCAGGACGCCTGATTGCGGGAGCATGCGTGATGCTGTCGGGAGAAACACGAAACGTGCAGAGATGGCGGTCATCAGATTTCTCTGCTGCTCTGTTTGTCGAAATGGCACGGCACCCTGTCGAAGGTCAATCATAGCATCGTATTCACGTCATAACTCGATGATTTCCAGATGCTCCCGAGGCGTCATGACGTATGACGCCTCGGGAGCATCTGGAAATCATAATTCAGCCGTAGACTGTTTACGTATACATCCAGGGAATGACGGTGACGGGAAAAGTCAACCGAGAGTGTCAATATAATAGCTAGCGGAACAATATAATCGTAATTTGCTACAGTCAAAGGAAGAGAATCAATTTTTGTGTAATACAAAGAGCCAAACGTAGTCCTGCTAATATTATGTGTTAATTAGCAACTTCTGGTTTATTGACGTCCTGCAACAAGGCGCGTATACTAATGCGCTTGAACTAGCACAAATCAAGTGTCGCGCGAAGGCAACCAGCTGCTTGATTATTTCTTCGCTTTTCCCGACTTTATTTTAGATGATTGTTCGATACGCCCTTCAAGGATAAATTTTACGCGACAGCTATTCGTAAGTTGAAATGCTTTGAACCAACTGATGGTAATAATAATAAAAAGAAGTTGGCAGATACCACGTGGAGTGGGAATCGATGATATGCGAAGCACGAATGAGAAAGGTAGATAAGTCACTTTAAAATCAGCACAACGTGACGAAGCGGACGTAAAGTATGCCGTACATGACTTCAATGTTATGATTATCTCGTTTGGACGTGTTGTTTAGATAGATATGTGGGGTTTAACGTCCCAAAACCACCATATGATTATGAGAGACGCCGTAGTTGAGGGCTCCGGAAGTTTCGACCACCTGGGGTTTTTTAACGTGCACCCAAGTCTGAGCACACGGGCCTACAACATTTCCGCCTCCATCGGAAATGCAGCCGCCGCAGCCGGGATGGACGTGTCGTTTACCTTCGTCGTCTTTTCGCGTCACGTAATATCCAATTTGGTATATGTGGAGCTAGCGAAATGACCGCCAGCGCTATGAGCGTGGAATGTAGTCATGTTTTACATGACACGTATATCGTGATTAGCATGTTTCGACGTGTAATTCACTTCGTGACCATTCGCGCAACATTATACAAAATTTTGTATATGTGAAGCTAGCGAAATGGCCGCGAGCACGCTATGAGCGTAGCATGTAGTGATGTTTAACATAATACACATATCATGATTGTCAAGTTTGGACGCGGCATTTAGGTTCATCATCTATTCACGTAACGTGATACCAAATTTGGTATACGTGGAGCTAGCGAAACGGCCGCGAGTGAAACATGAAGGTGGCATGTTGTGATGATCTAACACGACACGCATCTCATGATTATGTTTGCGCCAGTCATATACATCAATCATCAATTCACGTCCCGTAATACCAAATTAGGTATATGTGAAGCTAGTGATCAAAACGAAGGCGTTGTCGTGCTATTTCAAGACTTGCTCGAATAGAGATGGGGGGGGTGGGGAAGTTCTGTTCCTTGAGCCTCACTGTTCGAAGGAGAGCTACTCTAATCGCACCATGAGCGTGGCATGTAGTGAACACTTACATGGCATGCATGTCATGATTTCCACGTTAGGTTGTCACTTATGTTCGCCTAGCAGTCAGGTCATACCTTATCTGTTATGTAATACGTCTCGTGAATGACACCGCCACAACAGCAGCAAGAACATGGAAATTAAATCATGACATTCATGACATAAACATCATGCTTTTCGTGTTATGAGTAGTTCCTTATGCTCATCGTACAGTCATGTTCTGCCATACCAAGTTTGGTATAGATACCAATCATAACGGCCTCGAGAGCTGCAAGTAGTAGGCAGCTAGATAAATAAATAAATAAATAAATATATATATATATATTATATATATATATATATATATATATATATATATATATTGCTAATAGATAGGTAGATAGATAGATAGATAGATAGATAGGTAGATAGATGTCGTATATATGAAGCAAGCAAAACATCCGGGAGCGCAGCATGTATTCATGTTTTACATCACACGCATGATCATTATTATGTTTACGTCTCGCTTATCTTCTTCGTTTACTCAGGCCCGTAGTACAGAATTTGGTATAGGTGAAGCTAGCGAAACGGCCGCGAACGCATCATCAGCGTGACATGTATTCATGCTGTTGTACTGACACCTATGTCATGATTATCATTTTCGCACCAGCCATACACCTTTCGTCATTTATTCGATGTCCGGTAATACCTAATTTGTTATATGTAAAGTTAGCGAAACGACCGCGAGCTGCTGCATTAGCGTGGCGTGTAGTGATGGCTTACAGGGCATGCATGTCATGGTTTCTTCGTTAGGGTGTGTTACTTATGTGCGCCACGCAGTCATGTCATATCATACCAGTTTTGCTATATGTCATGTTTGCGAAACCACCACCAGAGCAGCAAGGCCACGAAATAAAAATCATGACATTCAAGATAGACAGATCATAACTTTGATGTTAAGACTAGTGAGTTGTGCTTCTCATACAGTCATGTGATGACAGATACCATTATCGAAACGGTCAGAAAAGCGAAAACTCGTAGACGGGTAGATAGATAGATAGATAGATAGATAGATAGATAGATAGATAGATAGATAGATAGATAGATAGATACGCTCAAAGTCACCGAAGTTTGCTAATAAATGCTTGGAATGTGACAGCAAACACTCTTCGCTTTTTGCTCGGTGAGACAAAAAATAAAGGAGTTTGTTACCTAATAATGGCCACAGTCTCAACGTTGGGGCAAGAACTTGCTTATATTTTCTGTTGCTATGTTGAACATTTCACCTTGCGTCTTAGTCTTAAATTAAATACTTATTGGCGCAACTCCAACATGAATAAAGTGCTTACGGCTACTCTAAGTGCCCGTTGGATAATCTGTCATGTGGGGAGTAACGACATAGATAGGTGACAATATACGGCAGAAGTAACGCTGCCTCATCTTGACGTTGACAGATCTTTCAGCGATATCGTAAGTGAAAACAGGTTTTGTGCTTGGTTGCAAGTTAAACAAGGTCGCAAAGCAACGCCCGCATTGAGAACTTTGGCCATTTGTTCTTTCATACAGAGAGAAAGTTAGAATAAACTGAGGAGAACTCAAGCTTACTTCGGATCCATAAAAGACATTTATTATTTTTTCAGAAGGCACGTCCGTCGTGCTTCTCTTCAGGGACTAGCTCGGGTCGTTAGGCAGGCCGCCGTCTATCTTGAAAGAGCAGGCGTGCTCATGCTTCTTTTTAGAGTGCACGGCTCTGCTGCACACGCCCTGCCCCGTTCCCTGCTAAGATGTAAGCCGTAATGCAGACGGGTAAGAGAGAATAGTGAGGAGTACGAGAAGCATAAATTTTTCATTCATGCAAATGTCACGTCGCTTCTTCTGCGGCCTCTAGTTTTCACCTAACCTGCTTCTTTTTATCAGTGGCTCTTCATGACTTTAGCAGAAGCTTTGACATTCAATCGGGTAAAAAGTTCTGCAATCGGGTAAAAAGTTCTGCATTAGGCCAGTCAAAATGCAAATGCGTCTTCCAAACTTCATGAAAGTTTGAATGTGAAACAATCAACGTACATATCCAGCCTTTCTGGACTCATAACAGCCAGTGCTCCTAGCGGTCCCGGCTCGAAGCTAGTGCGTTCTCAATGGAACAAGTCAGTTTTTCTCGAGTAAATAATTCTGTAGGGTGAATCTTGAAAAACGCAGACAACAGAGTGCGTCTGGGAACCTAAATGGACGAGACAGCAGCAGCGATCATGTTGGGGCAAGCTTCAATTTTGTTCCCAGAGCACTTAAAGATCGTACAATGGGAGTCTGCGGAAGCGTCGAAAAATGTGGCCTGCTTTTCGAGACAAAAAAGTTCATTGCAGCCAAGCTGTTTAGAATTTAGGAATGGTCAGTGCACCGTATGTAGTCCTGAGACTCAGCTTTCGATGGGAGTCACTTTCAACGTGCCGCTATTGGCATAACATTTTTCCCTAACCCGTTTTTTGCGACGCCATTCTTCGAATGCTTGTAGTATACTGATGACCTCTTGCTTATCGCAAGCGGCCTGGCAGCAATCGTGGCCGAGTGCGTTACTTGTGCAATTGCGGGGCCACAATCACCGTGCAGTCATAGGCTCAACGCAGCCCGTCGAAGCATCTTTTTTTTTTCAGCCCCTGAATAAGTTCCACAGCATCCTACAAGTTGTCGCCACCAAAACAAAACAAAACAAGTTTCTGTTTCAGTTTTGATTTCTTGCTGTGATCTTGAAGAGTCTTGCTTTCCTTCAGTTTTATTACTTTTTAGTGCATTTTGAAATACTGCACGCTTATCATAGTCTTAAGATGCACATTTGTAATTCTTACTTTATTTTTTTGAACACCCTGAGCAAAGCAACGCTCGATCAAGTTAGGTGAACCAAGCTCTTTTGTTTTCTCGAACGCCTATTGTGGTGTAAACTTAATTCCAGTTTTCAAGATTTCATTATACCCGTCTCAAGCATCTAAATTAACCGATGTAAAGAACGCGAACAAAGTGTATAGAACCAAGGTATAGTGTACGGCGAAGTAATGTGTTTTGCCATTGATTTTTGAATGTGAAGCGTTTCTTTGCGTGTTATCTATCTATCTATCTATCTATCTATCTATCTATCTATCTATCTATCTATCTATCTATCTATCTATCTATCTATCTATCTATCTATCTATCTATCTATCTATCTATCTATCTATCTATCTATCTATCTAGCCACCCACGGGTGTATATATTGCTGTGTACCCCATACAAATTTTTGTCTACTAAGGAGGCAATATACGTAGTATATATCGCCATATATCATATACCGGAATGTATACTACGTATGTCACCTCATTATCCTGGGGTGAAACAGAAGTACTCTTTAGAGGTAAGAAAGCTTGTCGAATAAGTTTGACGGGTCATGACATGATTAACTTATAAATCCTGTTGCGTGCGTACATCGTCAAACCTTTTCCTCCACTCATATGTGACACATGCCCAAACACCCCTTGTGGTGATAAGCGGGTATACGACATGGGTGATTGACAGGTTGTTGACCCTGGAGCGGCGTGAACACGCATTTGTAATTCAAGTGCAAGAACGCTAATAAAATCTAAAACCAGCTGCTGTGACCCGATTAGGGCAAAAGTTAATTATTAGGGTCCCAGCAAGAATTGAATTCAAACAATCTGCGTGGCAATAGAGTACAGTACCACAGCGCCGCGTTAGTTCTCGAAAGTGCTTTGGAAAAGCACCCTATTGCTGTCGAAATGGCAATTGTGGTTGCGTTGCTGGCCAATCATTTTAATAAACGTCACATATGCACTCTATGACACAGGATTCGCGTCGGCTTAGGGTCAGTTATAACTTCATCGTTATCCGCTGAAGTTTTTCAATGCACCACTAACCAGAGTTACCATCCTCGCAGACACAAGCAGCACTACATATCCACTTACCTCTTCTGTGTTGGCGATGATCATGTTTACTGTTAGCATCGTTGCACAACCGTAAATATCTAGTCATATAAAATATAGGCGACTGTTCAACATATGTCTGAGCGACGAGATTCATACGTGTATTTAGCATGCTATCGTAGTGTTTGGCCCAATTAAAAAGTACAAGATCACGCTCTTTGCACGTGGTTCGCATTACATTGATCTCTGTGTTACATGGGATCTGCCACTTAAAATGGCGAAACATCTCTCCTGTCTACGGGATCTGAACGTATAGCAATCTGTAGGGCTTCTGCGGTGAGGCCAAGAAAAAGCATTCCAGTAGACATATAATTTCGTCATGTGGTCTTGCGATACCAACTATATGGACACTACCAATAGGTTCTCGCCGTGGACGTCACCATCGCCATCATGTTCAGTGAAAAGCCACCATTGACGTCATTGCCGTGCGTACTGTGTGATCTACGCGAGGGTAAAAGCGCATGAACGGTGGGGACGAACACGGCTGATCAAACGTATCGGCCCATCTCCGTCGATCAGAGAGCGCATGCGATAAGATTAATCCGCGGGTGAAGCATGCCATCAAATGCTGCTGAAACAAAAGGCCCTGTTTGCTTTGAAGGTGCATGAAAAGACACGTAGGAGAAGGTGGCGATGGGGGAAGAACGTTCAAGCAGTGACTGTGAACGTTGACTGTAAGGACGCGGTGGCGAATGCTATATTGACAGACATCAGCGGACGGCTTGTATACCCTTCTACGTTCTTCGCGCTCAACGAGAAGCGACTGTTCGAATTTCCATTTTCTAGCGCGAGCGGCTGTGTTATGTTGCAGCAGCGTTTTGTAGCGTTACGCAATACTGAATGTAAAAATTTAGCCTTATTGAATTTGTGGCTACCGCACTTATTACATCACCCTTGCAGTGAAACTGGGATAGGTTTTCGTAGGTTGTCATGTCTAAAGTGCTGCATGAACAGAAAACGACTACAATGCTGTCTTCCTTGACCATTCTAAAGCTCTGTGTGCTGCATTGGAAAGGTCTGTGTGATATGACGTGTGTATAATAAAGCTTTCAAAAAGTTCCAGAAACTGGTGCTCTCACGGGAAAGAACAACAAACCGTCATCAATAGAACATATTTTACGATCACGGTTAAGTCTTTTCGCTGCTTAAAAAAGCAAGGGAACCTACGCTCATGCACTTTTATCACGTTTTAAAACTTCGTGAGCTTTTATGATTATTTCTATATTTTTAGTATGTTTTATTTTTTCTATGCTTTATTTTCTTTCTTGGTGAATAGTGCGTATACATATATCTATGCTCAAAAGTATAGCCAGCTGCCCTACGCTTTCCGCATTGAGATGGCCGATACCACAGCCTGTGACCGCTGTGACAACGAAGAAACCATTCCACATTTTTTTTTTGTGATTGCTGGCAGTATAGTGAACAGCGACTATGTCTTTGCCATGAGCTCAACAAACCAGCTATTCAACGCATGTCGAAGAAACAAAAAAAAAACTTCCAACTGGGTGAAGGTTCAATTGATGAAAGCGGCTTCAACTCCGAGCTGCCCGGTATTGAGGCACCCTCGAATGGACTAACGGCTTTTCATGAACGAGAAAAGCTCTTATGACTGCTACCAAAATATCACTGGTTGGGATGCGTACTTTCCTAATATATGTTCTTTAACGTGCTTGTTTCTTAAAATTCGCATGATGTTTTTCGTACTTTATTATTACTTTTCCGGAGAAATAAGAATTTTATCGCAGTTTATATATTACTAACCCCAATTTTGTGAAAAATTGGCGTCTGCTTCTTAAGTTTTCTCACATTGCTCCAAAATCAGTCAGTGGTATCTAAAGACAACAACAGCAGAACACATGGAGTATAATTTAACTGTTAGGGAGGCGCGTGCAAACACAAGCAAAATTAAGTTGAAATACTTGAATACAGGATTTTGTCCAAACAACAATCCTAAACCTTGTCCTGTTCTGTTCTCTTTTAACTGTTTCTGTGGAGAGATTAAGGTTCACATTGCCTCGGCTACTCCATATCAAAAACGTTCTGCAGCGAAAAATAAAATAGTGATACAGAACGATACCCAAAAATGAACAATAGGGAAAAGAAAAAAAGCATAATAGCACACTAAAACCAGTTTAACTATCAGGCCAATACACAGTTTTCCTCGCGCAGTTCACACAGTCATAAACTATTTACACGCACACCTTACTATTCTAGTGTCAGTATATACATGACCGAATTTTATATATACCCATCTCTGGCTGTCTCCTTAGGCGCTTGTTCAGTCCGGTCTTCACTAAAAAGTCTGTCAGGAAGATTATTGCCTTTTTCTGGAGATGCATCTCAGGCCATGGTCCAAGTAACTTCTTTATTGTGAGGGGCCTTCTGTCCAAACTTGTTAATTTGTTTTTTAATTTTTCTCTTTTATTCGCGTATTTAACGCACTCCAAAAGAATATGGCGAACATTTTCTTCTGCATGACCACAATGGAATTCCGGTGAGTTGGATCGATGTATATTGTGCAGGATAGCTGTTTGTGTATGCTACTTCCAATCGAAGACGGTGGATTAATGTCTCTAGGTGTCGTGGGAGGTCTGTAGCTATGGAAAATTTTCTGTGTAGATGAGTTTCATAAAGCACCGTTTCCTTTAATTTAGGGCTCTCAAACCACTTTTCCATCGAACAACGGTTAGCTCCTTGCGGTATGCAGTATAAAATGTCGAATATCCGCCCCAGACATAGGGATTGCGCAATCCCGTCCTTCCTTCAATGCTTTCTTCGCGAGGCTATCAGCCTCTTCATTTCCCTTTATTCCAATGTGGCTGGGTATCCATTGAAATACGATGTTGTGACCCTGCGATAAGGCATATTCCACAGTTTCTGCAATACATTGTGCTATTTCACCATTTTTGTAAGGCGATCTTACATTTCTGATTAGCTGAAGAGCACGTTTGCTATCAGTGCATATCACCCATTTTCGTGGCTCAGGATTCTCGCAGATAAGCTTAACTGCTGAAAAGATAGCCACTATTTCTGCTTTCGTCGATGAAGACTTGTGCGAGAGTTTGTACATCTTATTTTTCTGAATTTCGGGTATAAAGACCGCACAGGCTGACGCTTCTTCAGTGCATAATCCGTCTGTGTATATCTTCGTTTTTTCATTATGCATTACATGAAGCTGATTAAGTACCAACTGTGCCGCTAATAGAGGTGCCGTGCCTGCTTTCTTCTCTATGCCGTCTATTTCATGAATAACGTTGAGAAGTGGCAGCGTCCAAGGTGGTTTTGAAGGTTTCCATTGTTTAAATTCTGGCACTACTGCTTGAAATGACGACATAGTGTCCTGTAGTCTCGTTGCCGTCCTTTGTGTTAGTGCACCAGATAAAAAATGACTTTCATGTTGCGTGAAAATTCTAAATGAATTTCGAGATGTTTCTTTAGTTCGGAGCACTGCCAAAGGTGGCTCTCGAGCCTCCGCATACACTAAAGCACTGGAAGATGACCGTGGTAAACCCAGACATACCCTCAAGCTCCTTGCCAATAACAAGTGAAGTCTCCTTTCGGAGGAGGCTTGAAGTCCGTGCAGCAAAGGCAGTGAGTAAGTTACGATGGGGCGTATCCAGGCAACATATAGGGCTAATAACGACTCTGTAGCACCACCTCATTTGGCCCCGCAGAGATGTCGGAGGATTCGAATGGCCTGATTCACTTTTTGTTCAAGGAACTGGACATGAGGCGACCATGTTAGTCTCCGGTCTAAAATTACTCCCAAGAATTTATGAGTTTTAACCATTTGAATAGGCTGATTTTGCAGAATAATCTGAAAATTTCCAGGTCTTTTTAATGTAAGCGGATGTATGGCTGTTTTAGCCAGACTCAGTGCCATACCTCTTTTTTTAGAAAACGGTCTACATAATCCAATCCTTCTTGTAGAGTTTGTTGTACATCCAAAAGCGATAGACCAGACGTCCTTATACTTATATCATCAGCATATACTGAACATCTGATGTTAGGTGGAAGATTATACGGGAGCTGCGCCATGACTGCATTGAAGAGAGTAGGGCTTAGCACGCTGCCCTGTGGCACTCCTTGGTTGACGACATGTTCTGACGTTGGGCCCTCCTGTGTAACTACAAAAATTTTCCGGTGATTCAGAAAGTCAGCGATCCAACGCAGTATCTGGCCCTTGAATCCCTGTAACGCCAGGCCTTCCAGAACGTGAACTTGACTCACTGTGTCGTATGCTTGATGGACATCAAGGAAAACAGCGACAGTGATGTTTCCTTGCGTTCGTTGGTTTTCCACATCTTTGACCAAATCCAGAATGCAGTCCATTGTGCATCTACTTATTCTGAAGCCGGCTATGCTTTCTGGTTGTAGTTTTTTTGTCTTGCTACCCTAAAATTCGTTCATTGATCAATTTTTCCATCACATTTAAAGAACAACTAGTCAAACTAACCGGCCTAAACGAGTCCAACTGCATAGGGCTCTTCCCTGGCTTTAGCAACGGTACTACTTTTACTATCTTCCAACTTTCCGGAACTTTTTCTTCTTGCCAACTTTTATTATAGATGCCCAACAGGTGTAATTTTCCTTTCTTGCACAAATTTGCAAGAGCAGCGTATGTAACTCCATCTGTTCCTGGTGAACTTGTTCGTTTTACTGAAGACAGCAAATATTGGAGCTCCTCTGGTGTGAAGCTCTCATCCAGATCTGATGAACTGATCGCAGAGAACTTTGTTACAACCGCCGAAGCTGATTCCACTCAGTATTTATATTCGCTAGTTTGGGTGGTCTCTCCATTTCTAAGTATAAGATCGCAAAGTTCTTCGGCAATCACACGTTCGCTAACTTCTCGAGACAGCGCTAGGGCCTGTAGTGGTCTCGAGTAGACTACTGGCTGTAGGAGGGCGCGTACCATGTTCCACAGTTGAGGCGCCGAGGTAAATGGAGAAAGTGAGGCACATAAATCTTGCCACCTTTTGGTTGAAACCTTCTGCAGTTGGTTATGCATTGCAGAATGTACTTTCTGTGCAACCTTGAAATCTTCTAAATTACGCGACCTGCGATATCTTCTTTCAGATCGGCGACGTATTGCCCGAAGCCTCTCATACTCAGCGTCAACACCCGAATACCCATCTGGAATGGGTACTGCACGAGTTGAATGTGTTAGAAAATTTTTTTATCTTCGATGCATACGTTTCTGCGTCAGAACAAGGTTCAAGATTTTGCCTCTGTAGTTCTCGAAAGATTTCCCAATTTGTAATTCTAGTTGTGCGGTTATTTCTCGTTTTCTTTACCTTTGGGTGATATATGAATACTGGCAAGTGGTCACTTCCTCTTGTAGCAGCGTCTGCAGCCCAGTCTGCTCCAGCTGCTGATTCAGAGAAGCACACAGTGATGTCTAGTACGCTGCAGTAGTTATGCCCCCGTAGAAACGTCGGAGAACCATCATTTAGTATAGTGTAACCGTAGTCTTCGCATATTTTTACTATAGCCGATCCCCTTACAATACAACGCTCACTACCCCACAATTCATGGTGCGCGTTAAAATCACCACATATTATTTCATGATACGGCGCCCACCCAGATCTACACACTGCAGCCAACTCTGCATATGAAACGTTTGCTTGAGGGTGCACCTAAACACTAACTACAGTTAATGTAATGTTACAAAACTTCACCTTGCATCTAACAAATTCCGGCGCATCTTTTTTTGAAGTAGCCACAAGTGTCGACAGAATAACGCGTCTCACATGCTACATCACTCTGCTTTTTGCAGCAGGACGTTCTGCTTGGTACACCACATAATTGGACAAGCGAAAGTTAGTGGATACTCTTGTTTCGGAAGTACACAAAATTGGAAACCCGTGCTGAGCGACAAATTTCCGAAAATCTCTATTCTTATTCTGCAAATCGTTGCAGTTCCACTGGAATATTGCACTTCTTTTGTACCAGTTAGATAGTCCGGTAGCCATGATTACGACAAGAGAAGATGCTCAACATCTAGCAGCAATTTCACTTCTGGTAAAGAACCTCCTTGTGGCAAGGATTGTAGAATTGCTTTAACAGCCGCAAAGATTATTGGCAAAATGACTTGCTCGTTTCCGGCTGTCTCCGCAAAGATTGCATTCCTTGAAGAATTTTTCCCCAGCAAGCTGCTGTGACCCTTCCCTTTGGTAGTCAGTGGCTCCTTGGCTGTGTCTGGCCCGGCAGAAAGTTCCACTTCAGCATGTTGCTGGGCCCGGACTTCTTTGCCAACACGATGTTTTGGTGCTGAGCGCTTCAATACTTCCGAGTAAGAGTCGTGGCGCCACTGTTTTGCATTTATTTGTGCCACAGGAACATCTTCAACTATATCCGCATTGGGTGCTGGACCTCTTTGTATCTCATGGTACCCTTTTACAATTCTCTCTATTTGTGCCGCTGATGCCAAACGGTTTAGAGAGCAGCCTGAAAACGACGCCGGATGTGGTCCAGTACAGTTGGCACACTTAGGTTGACGCTTCGAGGTGAATTCTTTGTAATCATGTGCGCCCGCACATACCTTGCATCTCTTGGTTCCCCTGCAAGTCTCAGCCTTATGCCCATATCTCTGGCAGTTGTAACACCTTACCGCCGGCTCAATGCATTCCTCGACAGTGTGAACCGTAAAGCCGAGAGCAACTCTTTTTTGGCCATGGCATGTCATGTCTAAACTGGAGTATTACATTACGCATTGTGGCACTTCAATCTTCATTTCTTGCCCATCTCTTTTGTCGTGTGAGTGAGATTACTCCAGCATCTTTAAGATATTCCAGTAGCTCGGAATCACTGTATTCGAGTGGAACATCTCTTATCTTGCTAGGGTCTTCATGTAAGACTGAGGTATCATCACATGTACAGGCAATCCAGTCAGACTCTTGATCAGCAGCAACTTGTTTGCCGAGTACAGAGACCGCACTCCAACACAAAAACTTCCGTCTCTGTTGATCCTTGATGATGTCACTTTCTCATTGATAGCAGAGATTATCTCAGATGCCATGCGATTAGGATTCACCTTCCAGAAGTAGTCCTCGGCAGCGATTGGTCTGAACACCACTGGTATCCCCGTAGCTCGGTTCTTGTGATGGGTGACCACCATGTAAGCTTCCTCGTCTTCCTTGGGTGCTTCTGTATCCATCTGTGTCATGTCATTAAGGGAGTACGTAGATGGGACGTCATCGTTGTCAACCTCTTCTTCCTCCTCTGTACGCCTCTTCTTACACTGCGAGGCCTCGCTGTTCTCTGTATGGGACGTCGACATTGTTGCTGAGCCTGCAGCAACTTGAAGTCGAGCGGAATGGATAAGTGGTGCTCCGCTTGGCGCTAGCGGCATCTCGTTGTCCCCCATACCCGGGCTTTGCCAGGTATGAGGCAAGGGCCCGCAAATGGGCACTCTGATCGCGATGCGTAGTGAAACTTCGACTCACCGATGTTTAGCTGCCACTCTGGAGACAGTCCACCCACCGCACACACCGTAAAAAGATCCCGAACTCAATATAATAACTGAATTAAGAGAGCGAAATAAAGCTACGGGCTTCTTCCATTCACTTCTTCTTCTTCTTCCCCTGAACCTTGTGGTGATATACGCAAACGTATACTTGTAATCAATGCACGAAAATTCTACGAGGTAGTCATGACAACCTCAAATCGCCGATCGACAGGAGTGCGTTTCCATCACTGCAGTAATGGAAGCGCACTCCAGTGGAGATTCCCGGCCTCGGAACAAGGGGGTGCATCAACATACGAAGCAATATTTTGGTGTCCCGCTGAACCACTTGTTAGTATTTCATAGTGGTCTCCTCGTCATATATGGTTGAAAAAATTGTCTCCGTCCGTCATCCGCGAACCTCTGGCGACTCGTCGATGGTGATGAAAATGGCGCAGTTTTCATAAAAGGGTCTGTCGACGCGATGCCTTTCGCATTATCTACATCTAGTTATTTATAAATTGAGGAGAAGGCACGAAGCGTACACATTCTAGCGCTAAAAAATCAGTTTTGCTATAGTCATGAGGAAGACACAATCCCTGGTAAAGGATTGTTCATCAAAAACTTCCATCTTGCCCTTTGTACCCTTTTTTATATTTCTTATATAGTTATTTAGTCACGTGGCATCGTCCGTACAACTGGACACTTCATTCAAAGAGTCCAAAAGGTCCATTAGTCGAATTCCGTAGACTCACATATAAACTAAGGTGCAGTTTGTATTAGCCAAACGGCTCTATTCAAGGCGTAGCCACGTCGCGGCAACACGCCAGGTCCATGCCCGCCCTCTTTCTCCCGAATTTTCTTTTTTCACTATGCCATACTCGACAAAAAGCCCTTATCAAAAAGGTGCCGTACGCCCCCCCCCCCCCTAAAAAAATCTCCCTATGCCCTTGTGGCCGACGTGTCAATGAGGGCTTAGGTCATGCTGATTTGGTAAAAGCGAAACAAGGTTATAATGTCGTTAAAAGCTAGAGGACTCTGAAGCTTCACCTTTAGGAGTTGAACGCGATAGGGATCTTCTGTTCTTAGTGCGTGCTTCAAACACTTATTGCATGAAACCTTTTCGAATCAGCTATGCAACCTTTACATAGCCTTAACAAAACAGGCACAGTAGTGTGTGTGCGTTTTGTAGATGGTTACCTGCTTCAAACCACGATGTCAATGTGATAATCACATCTGGGCTTCATTTTCATGAGCGCTTGTATCATGCGTTGTTACTGATATATTTCATGTTACATTGTGAAACATGTCCACAGGACGCGTGTGTTTGTTGTAGGGGGTCCGTCCAATGTACGGCTGACGCAGAAGCCTAGTTAATGTTTCTGCCGCACGCAGTCGTACCGTGCACGATTAACATCACATATCCGTAGCTAGTCTCAATGCAGCTACACGGGTTCGGGCGAATAAAGCAACAGGCTAGGTAAACAACCACACTTCATTTCTAGGCGTTAGGAATAGCGCGCAAATGTCATGAGGAGATAGCGCAAAAACAAGAGCAGCCGCTTACTCTTTGGTCGTTGACGTTCTCGCCTCGCAGGGGGTTGTGGGTTCGACCTCCTTCGTTCCTGGCCGGTGTCAGAGAGAGAGAGTGCGGCCGTATGCACGCTAGTTTTGTCCACTGACCCGATTTCTCTCTCCCTGACGAGAACAATACATTTTCTCGCTGAGGCAGGGGTAACTCGTTCCGCGCGTTGAGAAAAGGGGATTCGCGAGCACCGGCTGTGGGGGTGTCCCCGCAACTGGGTTTTCGTGGTGCCGTAAAAAGGGAGGCTGGGTGCACGTGCTCCCCCACATAGTAAATCATGTGTCACTTTCCCTGCACTTCCGAGGAAAGGAAGGTAATATGAATGTATTCACAAGCAGACGCTTGGCCGTGTGGTATAACATCCGCTTGACACTGAGGCGACGCGGGTTCAACCTCCATTCGGATCCAAACGACTGGCTTTCGATCCTCCTCTGAACTAGGAGTTTTCGTTATTTATTCTATTTGCATCGTTATCAGTATTTCGGTGGCGTATATGCGTTTTCGCTCACATTCAACGATGCGGAAGCTGAGACCATTGTCGTAATTTCTGCGAAACGAGCTCTTCTTACACGCTATTGTTTTTGAAATGGGAGTTGATCAATAAAACAGATTAGTGAAACATTTTACAGGCATATGTTTATTCAATTTTTATTTATCCGAAGCGGTGGAACCCTAATTATCACATAGGACACATCGAGACGAACGCAGTTGTCCTCGGTATTCTAGCTCCAATGCACACCGTTGAATAAAAGTCAAATTTTATATTCATAAATGTCTATGCCGCGCTTCTCCGTTTTGTGATTGGATATGGTGCCACGACAGTGTGAACATATTCATTCATACCACGGCAGAAGCGGGAAGAAAAGCTGGCGCCACTGATGAATTGTCAAAAAAAAATTCTTCGCCCTTGTGATCACTCCGGAAGAACTTGCACTAATACTTTTATTTCCCCGTATCCACACCCATAACGGAATTGAAACGATCGCCTGCAGGTATAAAAGCAGCATTTCTACAAAGTAGAGCCTAGTTACTGACAATTCGTTAGAATAATGGATGTGAAGCGGGGGCGTTTAAGTTCACTGCGATACCGGCTGCCTCGGCGAACAGCCTTATTCGCTTCCACCTTTTCTGTACTCAGCGAAGGCACAAAAAAAGGCAACTGCATATGCGAACGTCGGACAGAAAAAACATGATAACATTTATGGCAAAAACTTAACGACCTACGGCGACTTCGCCTGTTAAAAAACGGTGACACTAACGGTGTACATACACGTAGATTTGCCGCTTCAAGCGCCAGACATCGTGCGTTGCTGTGATGTACTCTTCACTAGCCAACATTGGCGTAGGCAGAGGAGGGGGTTTGCACTCCTTTCAAAATTTCAAGGCTTTGTATGTGTAGACACACACATATACAAATGAACGCACGAGCATAAATAAAAATATGTACAGATACCCTCCCCGTTTCTCCTCACTGACTGGCGGACGTCAGCCACGAAGGCGGCGCGGACCAATGTGTGCGGAGCAGACAACGAGATGGTAGGCAAGAGGTGCGGAACGCGACAAAATGTGGCTGCACGTAGTTGCCATATAACGACAAAGATATCTTACAGTGGCTTCTTCGCTGTTGGCTTGCGTTCTATCTTTGAATTCTCGGCACTCGTCACTTTTCTATCAAACAAAATAAAAATTTTTCTCGCGTTGATAACATACTTTTCATTCGTGATTGAAAGTGGTGGAAGTGCGTCGATAATACAATCGAGAGTCATGCAAGATTTAAGGACTATTTTTGCAAGGCGAAAGCACCATTTGAACACGTTCTTTTCCTTAGGTCTACTCTGCTTTCCTAATCAGCATAATATTATCTGCAGTTTATTTTCCAAAACCACGAGATGAGTATGAAGGACGCTGTAGTGGAGGGCTCCGGAAGTTTGGATCATCTGGTGTTCATTATTGTGCACTGATATTGCACAGTTTATGCCCCGCTACCTTTTCGCCTGTATCGAAATGCGACCACCCCGGCTGGAATGAACCCGCAACCTCTTGGTTAAAAGCCGACCTTCATAACCACTGCTCCAATGCTGCGATTCTTGATCAGCATATTTTCATCGGGAATATTAACCGATGGCACCCTAGTTTCGTGGCCGCAATGCCACTTTACGCCGTTCAAAGAGTAATCTCTATATAAGATACGAAGGTCAGGCATGACCACAGGCATGTCGTCTTTACTACTGACTTACCCGGAACAGGTACCAATGTCAGCACTATACAACAGAATGAATGAAAACAATGAAAAAGAAAATTCAACGTTCAGAAGCGCTTTTCGCATTATTGGTTTTGCCTTTAGATTCAATGAACCAAGTGTTCGATGCTCACTAGACTGCCCTCCCCACAGTGTTCGTCAGCGAAACCCAACAATGGTTCATCAACTAAAAACAGATCAAGCGGCATTGATTGTTTGCCTCAAGGTTGGAACCTACATTCCGCTGCTCGCTAATCACTGAAAAAAAAAACAAATGCCAGTGGTGCGTTAAAATCTGCCAGTGGTCTCGTATCACATTCGCACGTGGCGGCCGTTTTTTTGTCGGTGTTTTTTTCTTTTTTTTATATCGGTACCATTCTGCCATCGCTCATCGTCCAACTTAGTCACCGATAGCCTGTTCAAGCGACCTTTCTTCATGAACAGTATTTTGATAATTCCTTGAACCTGTGTTTGAGGACACTAAATACGCAGCGCATTAGGCGGCAGTAATGGCATAATGTTTCAATTTCACCGAACTTAAAAACAAGGCTGGCGAAAATTAGGCAGTGAAGTTGTCTTAGCGCACGCCTCCACTGCAGGCTCGAGCCACTCTAACGCAGCGCCTGCAGAATGCCATTCACCTATTTCTTGCGCAGAACATCAAATAAACGTTTTGTTCACTCTCTCCAGACGCAAGACATCATGCAGAGTGTAAATTTACTATTTCTGTCTGTTGTAAGCGCTACAAACTTAGTATTGAAGGTATTTTTCTAGAGTCATTGTTACAATGTTCATTAAGCATTTTTTGTGAATGGCCAAGCTTGACATACTGGAAAAAATATTTTGACATGCGCTATATGGCGCAGAAAACATACTGCAATAGTTTGAGACATGTAGAGTCACGTTAATTTTTATATTATTTTATTTTTACATACCGCTGTCTCGATTTCGAGACATAGCAGGAGGGGGTACAAATTTTAGTACAAACAACAAAAGAAATACACCCTAAAATTATACAGACAGATGAAGATATGATGTGTTTACATAGCTGTACAACAAAATCTTTTATCTGGTGCGAGTGTTCAGATGTTGATTGAAATCCAGAAAAAAGACAACCGAAAAGAAAAATGCAAAGAGATTAAAATAAGATGGTATTCGTGGTTTCTCAACGAACTTCATCATGAGACAATGCGCGAAGCGAACCATCCAAGTTGTTCAGGTTTCAAAAGTGAGCGGAAAAACAAAAATTCTAAAACCGTCAATATGTGTGCTGACAGGAATAATGTTCAGTCTGTGGGGTTTTCTAGTGACATATGTATTAGAGGGTAGCAAAAAAATCACAGCATATCCACGGAGTGAATGATGATTGATGGGGCGCAGCGTTCGTCAGTCTGTCTGTCCATTCGTTCTTGCGTCCGCCTATTCTGTGTGATCCTTGGTGCATCCGTCCGTTCGTTCATTAGTCTGTCTGTCCATCCATCCTTTTTTCGGCCATCCCTCTGTCTGTCCATCCGTCCGTGCGCCCCTCTGTCTGGCCGTCCGTGCGGTGTGTCAGTCCGTTCGTCCGTCCATATGTCCTAGAGAAAACTCAAGCACAGCCATCTCACATTTTTTCATCATGTATTCATCATAGACAAGTGCCCCCATCCAGCAGACATTGTAAGGACCGCTATTTCGGGTATGTGCCACTGGTGGTACGTACTACGAGGCACGCACAAGCCACGCCATTAGGAGCTCGCCCCTAAAAGAAGGGTGCCTGAATACCGAATGGGGTGTGGACGATTTTGTGGCAGCAGAATTACGCGTTCGCGTTTGCGCCTATTCTCTAAAGTCTGCAACGAATTGACGTGAGCATGTGATGAAGGTGAGAAGCTGCGATCATAACGACAGAAGATGAATCTGATAGCTTTTTTCTGGATTAATTCTAGCTGCATTATGTCGCACGTGAGGTGAAGAGACCATACAGTTGAAGCGTATACTAGTAGCGGATGAACTAGTGATTTGTAGGCAGTCAGCTTACATTCCCAACGTTGCATTTTTTAAAGTTCCGCTTTATGTAACCTAGTTTTCGAAGCGCTTTGCAGAAATATTATTGATATGGGCATGTCATTTTAGGTTACGGGAAAAAAATGACACCGAGATGTTGAATCACTTACTTGAGACAAGTAACTACCATTGGCATTGCGAGAGTATTCAGCGGCTTTTTTTTGTTACCGAAAGTCATGGCAACTGTTTTGTAAAATTTATTTTCATTTGCCACCTATCACTCCTATTCGCAGAACATTGAAAATACCGTGTTTCATTCTTGTTGATCACTAGCATCAGTAACAGTGCGGTAGAGGACACAGTCAACTGCATATAGGCGCAACTTGACGTTGGTGTTATTAATAACACATACTACATCAATAATGAAAATGACAAATAACAGAGGTCCGAGCACTGAACTCTGAGGCACTCCAGATGTGACTGTTACCGATGAAGAATGCGTGTGTATAAAAGTAACGAACTGAGACCTTAAGTGTAGATAGTCATTGATCCAGTCTATTATTTGAACCTTTTCAATATGGCTCGCTGTTTACATAGAAGCTTTTCCTGGCAGTTCATGTGAAAAGCTTTCGAATAATCAATGAAAATGGCATCTAGTTGATCGTGACGATTGAGTGCAGAAGCCATGTCGTGTGTAAACTCAATGAGTTGCGTGACGGTGGAGAAACCAGAGCGAAAGCCATTCTGGCTTTGTGAGAGAAGATTGTGGAAAGTTAAATGCTGTAAAATATGCTTGTGAATAATGTGCTCAAGAGGTTTACAGCAAGTCAAAATAAGAGATATTGGTCTAATTTACTATAAGCTGCTTGTCACCAGATTAAATACTGAAATGACGCTGGCAATTTTCGAAGCTTTCGGAACAATTGAAGTGTCCATAGATTTATTGAAGATCACTGTAAGATAATGGGCATTCGATTCTGAGTATCTCTTCAAAAACATGTTGGGTATGGCATGAGGTTTCGCACTTTTAGTCATGTCAACTTTAGCAACAGGTTAAGAACCCCAGCGTGAGTTGCCTCGAGACCGGCAACGCATGCTCCGAGTTATGTATAAAAGAGGATGAGAACCATCATCTTGGCTGAAGACAGAGTGAAACTATCTATTGAAGCCTTCAGAAATGGCGACAGGATCAGTGAAAGTTTGATCAGTGATAATGAATGCTGTAGAGTCATGAGAAGAGGAAGTATTGTTTTCCAAATTTTGATTGGTTATCCTTCTTGATTGTTGTTAACGTCGTGTTGTAATAAAAACTTTTCGCTTTTGTCATTTTGTCTTTAGCTCACACTTTAGCGAAAGAAGAGATGCATCGAGGTGGTTTCGCTTGCGTAGCGCTTAATGCGTCATATAAGATGGATTATGTCACGTGTGTACCAAGGATGCTTCGGGTTATGTTTTACACATTTATGAGGGACGAACTGCGCCACACAGGTGCGCACCAAATTATAAAACTGCTCTAACAATGCATCAACACTGCATGATGCACTTTTTGCGACGAAACTACCCAAAGTGCATTTCAACAATTCTACAATTGCACGATCGTTAGCATGCGCGAAATTAGTAACTGTGCTGAATCTCGGGTTACAAGGTACATGACTCACGTTAAGTTGCAATAACACACCCTTGTGATAGGATAAACCATCTATTACATCACACTCAAAGCCAATGTTGCAGCAGTTCTTCCTTAATGAACACAAGATCCAGAAGAGAGTTATCTCTGGTTGAGCGTTCAAGCAAGCACTTGCGTTAAGTCAAAAGAAATAGCCATGTTAATCAGGGAGTCGCATACTGTCTTTTCACGACCTGTCAAAGTTAGCAAGTCCAACTCAATACAAGGAGCATTGAAATCGCCTGTGATGATCATTTTGTAACTATTAATTTGGTTACGGGGTATTTATTCTGTAATTTGAAAGAATACATTTTCAACTGAGAGGACGATGAACAGCCCCAATTACCGTCACAAAACCAGAAAGTTATATACGACACCAAACAGACTCAGTATTCGGAAGTCGAGGTAGTACTGAAAACTCGATGTCTTTCCTAATAAAGACAGCAACACCACCACCTTTGCTAAGTTGTCTGTCATTTCTTATGACCTAATCGGCTGGCAGCAAACATTCAGAATTCAATATTGCGTTGTTCAGCCATGTCTCCGTAACACAAATAACTGGTGAGTGGTGACACTCTACTAGCCAGTTGAAATCCTGAACCTTGTTAAGCAGACTGCGAGCATTTATGTTCAAAAGGGTTAGTTTCCGCTCACTGCTGAGTCACTATGTGTACCTATAAACGGTGGCACGAGGAGCTTGAACCATTCATAATGTTTCCATTACTTGAAGATGATGTGAACTATAGAAAGCAGTGCACCGCAATCAGACTCTATGCCCATCGAAAACAAGTTATAGGTGCGTGGTGGACAAAACACTGCAATTGGAATCGTATTACCAGAAACAAATATATGTTCCGTTAGACAAGAAACCGTGCATCTGTCTAATGAGATACTGCGAGAAGCCGCTTTCAATTTGTGAATTAAAAAGTACTCGTGCAGTTTGTGCTTATATTGTAAAGTGAATTCCACTGGCAATGCCGTCAGCCTAAATATTTCGAAGATGTGGCCATTTGTGGAAACGTGTCTACGTATCGGCTAATGAAGCATAGGGAAGAAATGCGCGTTGTGATTGAGCGGGTACCAAAACGTATTGTTGGTTTCTTCAAATCCTCTTTACATAAGTGATCAAACTTTCAAGTGGAATCTCTGGTACTCACGTAAGTTCGAGAACAGATGTACTACTCGTGTCCTGCGTGTTTTTATCAAGGACAGTTTATAACAATCGCGAAAGTGACTAAACTATCTGTTGCTGCCGGCGCCGAGTGATGCCGACTCGTTTTCTGGTCTCCCTTCTCGAGGTGCACTGAAGTATACGGGACGGAGCCAGTTTTATTTTGGTATAGCTGGTGTCTTGTCATCACATCTGGAGGAGGAGGAGGAGGAGGAAAGAACTTTATTCAGAGTCCGGCGAGTAGATGGGGTGGGCGATTGGCCCCGCCTAGGTTACGGCCAGGAGTCCTTGAATCCTGGCGGCTTCCTCGGCCCGCTGGACGGCCCACATTTGGTCTTCGAGGACGGAACTGAGCATTGCGGCCTCCCAGCGCGCGCGAAGGCTGTCAGCAGAGGCCGCATACTTGTTATGAGTACTAATCCCTCTACATTCCCATAACATATGCTCCAGAGTGGCTCTGGAGTCGCAACGCTTGCACCTGTCCGTTTTGTATATATCAGGATATATAATGTGCGATAGTGCAGGATTCGGATATGTCCTAGTTTGTAACTGCCGCCATTCGACAGACTGTCTTTTTGTTAATTTTGGGTGAGGTGGCGGGAATATGCCCCTCTGTAATCTATAATGCTTTGTAATTTCATTGTATCTGGTCATTCTGTCTTCCCACTCCCACTCGTCTGCCACGCCGTAATCACCGGAGGAGGTTGGGGCGGCACTTGAGAGGGCAGCTCGGTCGGTGAGCCCTCGAGCTGCGTCATGTACAGCCCCATTGTTGCTGTCCCCCGCGATGGCATGAGCAGGTGTCCATATAATATATGTATTTCTGGGGCTTGTTCGACACCCTCCTTTGATAATACGTAGTGCCTCCGGGGAGATGCGGCCGTTGGCAAAGTTTCTCACTGCCGTTTGAGAGTCACTGACTATCACGGTTGCGTTTGTCTGAGCTACAGCGAGCGCTATGGCTACCTCTTCCGCTGTCTCGGTACTTGTGGTGCGTATCGTCGCGCATGTCATACAGCGTTTGTTGCTATCGATTACGGCTGCGGTAAACCCCCGTTTGCGCTTGTATCGAGCAGCGTCTACGAAAACTGCGTCCTTGTCATTACCGAACTTTTTTTGTATTTGTTTTGCTCTTGTCTCTCGTCTAGCTTTATTGTGTTCGGGGTGCATGTTTTTTGGCAAGGGTGGTATCATCATTGTTTCCCTGGTCTCTTTTGGAATGTCCACCTTAACGCCGTGTTGCGTGTGATACGTTATACCTAGTCGCTCTAGAATATGTCTTCCTGCTCGTGTCTTAGATGAGCAGACCCAGTACTCTGATCCTGTCGACTATGGGTATGGTTTTTCCATCGGCTGTTCTTAACTGTATTTCTTCTCTATGAGCAAGACCTTGCAGGCAGTTGCCTGGTTTGCGACCTCTACGAGTAGGTCTGTACAGCAACAGCTCTGATTTTTCCGCAGAGCAGGCTAGCCCAGTACCTTCCAGATACCGCTCGACCGTTTCGACTGCTGTTTGAAACGTTTCCTCTATTTCGCCATCACTACCACTTCTCACCTACAGGGTGATGTCATCTGCATATATAGTATGATTCAGTCCTTCGATTGCTTGGAGTTGGTTGCAGTCCAATTAGAGCCAGATTGAATAACATAGGTGCTAATACCGAGCCTTGCGGCGTACCTGCACTGCCCATCTCAATTTCCTCTGAAACTAGGTCCCCTATCATGATCTTTGCCTTCCTTTCGTCAGGAATTACGCACGTAATTGTACGTCCGTTGTCCCAGATCTAGATCGTTTACCCTTTTTAGCACTGTTTGCAATGGGTTACATTATCAAAGGCCCTCTTGAGGTCTAACCCTGAATGGCCTTTGTCGCTGTTCCCTGATTATCTATAATCTGACGTTTTAACTGTAGCATCGCGTCTTGCGTTGAGAGGTTCCTCCAGAACCCTATCATTTTGGGTGGAAGCGCACCCCGGTCTTCGAGATAGGTATTTATCCTCTCCAGAAGCACGTGCTCCGTGAGTTTCCCACGCAAGATGTGAGAGATATGGGGGTCTCTAAGTACGCAATCTGCACTCGCTTGCCTGAGCTTGGGTATTAAACGATTTGTTTGTGCCGCCTTCCATTGGTTGCAGAATCTGTCCTGCCCTCTCCATGATTTGTTAATAATGAATTAGGTTACCTTAGTTATGGACTCGTCATCCAAATTGCGTACGTTTGTTAGTTATGCCCATCTGGTCAGGTCTGATCAAATTTGAGTTTTGTGCAAGACGACGGCCCTCACTTCTGCCTCCCCGATCTCGTTGTCTAAATCATTATTGCTAGCCCTGTGTAATCAGGGTGTGTAACGGGAAGCGCTTGAGAGAAGTAGTTTTCTTGAGTTCGTTCAGGAAATCCTGCTCTGTACCTTGATATCGTTGTATTAAACGACTTAGTAATGTGCCTTGTCTGGCCAACTTGTTTCCGTCCGGGTTTAACAAATGTCTAAGGGATGGTCCACGTTTTAGCCATTGCTATCTGGTGTCATGTCATTGCACTTTTCCTCCCACTGTTGTGTGCACAGCTGCTGGGTGTATTGCTCTATATCTCTGTTCAATTTAGCTATCTTTCTACGAAGTGTCCGGTTGTGCCTTTGGTTTTTCCACCTCCGTTGTAAACCTTCCTTAGCTTCCCACATGTGGAGAAGCTTATTGTCTACATACTCTAGCTGCGCCTCCGGTGGCACCGTTTTGCGTAGCGGGCCTCCACGTCTCGTTTTAACTTTCGGTTCATTCTCAATACTCCGTATCATTTCGTCGGGCTCCTCTCTGATTTTTCGGAACTTGTCCCAATCGACAAGTTTAAGTTGTCTGCCTTTGCCTTCCGCGGCCCTGCCTGGCCCTGCCCTCACTGTTATTTCAAGTATTAAATGATCGCTTCCCAAGTCATGTTGCGTATTGGTCCATTGCGTGTCCAGTATATTTTTGGTGAACGTCAAATCTGGCGTGGTATCCGCGCAAACACTAGTACCTGTTCTTGTAGGAATGGATGGATCGGTCACGAGCGTCAGGCCCTCCTCCTGTGCGTCCAACCACAAGTTCCTGCCTTTCTGGGTTTCGATCCTGTATCCCCATGCACCGTGTGGGGCGTTGAAACCTCCTCCAATCACTAGCGCCCGGTTGCCCGTTATAGCGAGGGTTTTTCGAAAACAGCGTGCGGAATTTGTGCTTTCCTGCATTTAGGACTGCTGTAAATATTCAATACGAAAAAGACTGTCTTCTGTTTTTCGCGTGGGTATGAGTTCGAGGAGAAATGTGATTTATGCCTTGATTTCCGTGTCATGTTGGCACCCACCGCGTGATTTCGCTTAACCAACGTTGCTAATACCTTTGTCTCCCCATCAGCACTGCCGAATGACTTATATCCCGACAGTTTGACCAGCCCGTGCGTTTCTTGCACCACTATAACATCCGGGGTGCTGGTGTCTTTAAGATGTTGTTGCAAAATGTATCGTTTTCGATTATATCCTCGACAATTCCATTGCCAAATCGTGTAGCTATTTTGTCTGTCCATGGCTGCGTTACAGGCTCTCTAATCTCTCGGTGGGCACCGAAGTCCTAGCGTACGGTTTAAAAGACGTCTTAACTGGGCCCCCACCACTGACTGCGATCCCCATATTGCTAGCTTGGCGTCGAAATCCGCCACCATTTGCTGCACTTTCTGCAATATCGTCTTGCCTAGCTCCTCAATTTTGGCCTCTATGTTTGCCTCAAATCTAACTTCTTGTTGTTCGAGCTTAGTTTGCAGTTTTCTTTCAATTTGTTCCATTTTGGCTTCCATGAATTTTGCGAATTCCTCCTGTCTTTCTTGTGGCGTTGCCACTGCTTTTGGTTTCTTTACCACGCTTTTAATCGGAGCGTTCTCTGGTTTACGTTTAACAGGGGTGAGGGCTGCTACCTCTTCCTTCATTGCTGCGCCTTTTTCCTTCATTATAACTTGTGAGGTTTCCTCGTTGCGTGTGACCCCTTCCGTTTTTCAGAAAATCATTTTCTTCCCTGAGTTTTCTAATCTCATTCATAAATGCAACATTGTTCTGCCTGATCTGCGCCAATTCGTTCTCTAGCGCCTTAATCCTACACTGAAAAGCAGCCTCTGCCTCCGCGCGCGCCCCGGAAGCTACATCAGCCCAGCTCACCTGGAAGGGTCCCGCGGTGCCACGGACGCCGCTCGGTCCTTTTGAGCTTTGGAATCCTCCTCCCTCCTTTGATCGGGGAGACCCGGTATTGCCAGTCTTGGGTCTAGACCTCGATCTGGACCTTGATCTGGACCTCGATCTGGACCGTCGATCTGGATCTCGACATAGATGTGGTGGTAGTAAACGTATAGCGGTTTTTGTTTTGTGCTTGAAGCTTGGTGAAGGCTTCTGGTCCGGATGCATCCCGCGTCCGATGTTCCGATCGTTGACCTGAGTCACCCCATCTTTGCCTGCGAAGTGCTTTCGCTTCCGTCTCGTAGCAAAGTGCTTCTTCTTCCTCCCGTCGGGCTCGTTCCCAGCGGCGTCGTTTCACCAGATATGGTACCTTAAATGTGGCCTTGCAATGGCGATCTGCCGTCGGGTGGTCTTTGCCACACAGTTGTCACTTCACTTCGCACTCGCGCTCCTGCGGTGGGTTCTTAGTGCCACACCCTCTGCATATTCTGCTAATCGGGCTCGGGGAGACGTCAGCTCTGTGACCAAGGCCTTCATACTGGTAGCACACGTCTATTTTCTTGCAGTATAGTGAGCACTTGACCAGTGCTCTTCCGTAGCTCACATAACTTGGAACGCGATGCCCATCGAAGAGGACGATGACGTTCGTGGTGTTTCCCATCCTCTTGGCCATGAGGACTGTCGGATTTCTCGGGGTTACCAGCATTTCCACGATCTCTCTTGGAGACACATCCTGCGTTACACCTCGGATCACCCCTCTAGATGTATCTTCCGGAGCTGACTCGTACGCATTGGCTTCAAATTCTTTGTCCCCAATCTTCAGTGGAGCGATGGCTCTGTATTTTTCGGCGCGCTCCTCTGATGGTGTGCTGACCACTGGAATATTCTGTTTATAGTTGGCACATACCGTGTCTTCTTCCGATTTATTCCTGGGTATTTTAGCGGCATTGGCGACGCAGCATTCTAGACGATTGATCCCGTAGTCAGTGACCTTGAAGCCATCACGTGGGCGAACAATTATCTTGTAATCTTCCTTCGGCAGACGGCGCATCCTGCTCGCAGCCACAATTTGTCTTGCCCTCTGTCCCTTCTTCCACCTATCACTGACCGCGTTCTCGCTTGAGAAGTGCGTTTCTTGGTCCTTGGCTTCATGCGTTGGGATTTATTTGTTGGCTCGTCCTCTTCTGTTTACAAGGCGCCAACCTGCGTCGTTCTCATAGTCTTGTTGCGTGATATCTTCGCCATCCACGCTCATCGTAGCCATCCTGTGGCATTAACCCGATAAGACGCCGCCTTGAAGGGGCTCAAGACGCCAGCGTCCGTGGGTTAAGCCAAGCGCATTATGCACAGAAGCAGGAGGCAACGGTGTCGTGCGTTCGTCGGCGTTACAAAAATGTGGTCAATGTGCAAAAAATTAGGCGTCCACCTTCTTGAGAGTGGCATCGCGAGGTTCCGTGGAACTTCCACTTTCTTCACTGTAAGAAGACTTCCGTCAATTCTTCAATTTCACGCTGAGAATCACTGAAAATCTGCGGAGCCGACGCGACATGCGTGTCTGCACTCCGTGGCCCCCTGGCGGTTCTCCATTTCACAAGGAACAACATTTTTTTCCGTACCTGTCTCTTTTGGAGAAAAGTGAAACACAACAGACAACACGCTTAATACAGAGTTTAGTGCTTGGGGGTCAGCTTAAGTTGACCCACCTAATTGGTCGTTCCTAAGTTGACAGCTTGTAAAATACCACGCACGTGCGAGCAGCTGTTTTTTCTACCTGAATAGATTATTCTACAAACTGATACGGACCATTTCTTTCATTCTCACAAGTGAACTTGCGCTCACGGAGCCTTAAACTGGGGTGTGATCTTCCTCTAGTATGTTTTAGTGTACTGGCGCACCATCGCTGAAGTGTGATGAACGCGTTTAGAGCGAGAAAAAAACTGGTAGATCCCCGTATTTATAAAAAGTGTTCACATAACAATTGTATGAATAATGATTTATATAATATGTAAAATCAATAATGACGCTAGCTTAGATTGTATAGGTCAACGCCGTCCTGATTCATTAAAAAAAAATCCCTGTACATTGAAGGTCTCAGTGACATTGACGGTGAGGGGCTCCCAAGGATAGAATATTTGAAATGACGAAATGTAATCCGATTGAAATAACACTGCTTTGGAAATTTTTCCACTCAGTAAATTGAAGATGATGCATGATAAAAAATAATTTTCAAGACTTGTTACAAGGCTAGCAAAAGGAGCCAGACCATCTATGTGCGTATATACTGTAGTTGAATTTCGGAACGCGAGAGTATAATTTTATAAAAGTAACTATTATTTTGTCATGTTGAACAATAATTGCTGCAGTAAGAAAACGGGAGGTGTTAATACTCGCTTAGGTTGTGATAAATGACTTGACAGGGTCAAGTTATTGCTATTATTTTCAATCTGTCACAATCATGAGGGCTGTTAGAATAATTCAGAATGTCGGACCACTAACAGCGCCTTTAGCCGGAGCGTCCGCTACTTCTTCATTCTAAATAATTTTTCACCCTGTGTGACCCGGTATCCAGAATAACTTCATTAGAGTTTGTGGTAGGAAGAAAGAAAAAAAATGCAGATCCGCCATACAGTGGGAATTGATGATATGCGAAGCACGAATGAGAAATGTTGATACGTCACTTTAAATCAGCGCAACGTTATGAGGTGGAGGTAAATCATGCCGTACATGACTTCCGTGTCACGATTATGAGGTTTGGATGTGTCGTCTACCTTCGTCACTTATTCACGTCACGTGATACCGAATTCAGTACATGGAGCTAGCGAAACGGCCGCTAGCACGCTGTTAGCGTGGTATGTTGTCGTGTTCTTACATGACCCACATGTCAGGACTATCATGTTTTCACCAGTTATATATTTCGTCATTCATTGACGTCACGTAACACCAAATTTGGTATATTTGGAGCTAGCCATACGGCGCGAGCGCATCATGAAGGGCCCAAAATACTCCAGTGTAGCGTTGACGTGCGCGCGTGTTGGGCACATTGACACAACGTTAGCAAACCGCGATCACTCTATAGTCTGAGGCCAGGCGTGACCGGCACGACCAGCGTCCGTCGGCGTAGCCCGACGGATACCAGCGCGAAATTCGCGCCACTCCGTTACGCAGACAACACTGCGTCTCCCTCTTTTCGTGGCGGAGGGACGTCGAACGCGCTGAAACGCGCATGCGTCAAAGCAATGCTGCACGGCGTGCACCTGGGAGTTTATTGCAGGACCGGTGCTGGCGTGGCAACGCAGGCCTGAGCCGACGAATTGAACGCTGGCGAGCACGCGCAAGGCGTCACGTCGAAATGTATTGGCGCCCTGACTGTGGCTTGTAGTCATGTTTTCACACAACACGCATCTTATGCTTATCATGTTTGCAGCAGTCAAATACCTATGACATAAATTTACGTCATGTAATACCAAATATGACATATGTGAAGCTAACGAAACGGCCGCGATTGTATCATGAGTCTGGCATGTAGTCATGTTCTTACATGGCACACATGTCATGATTATTATGTTTGAATTTGCAATTTACCTATGCCATCCGTTCGCGTCGCCTAATACCGAGTTTGTACATGTGAAGCTAGCGCAACGGCTGCGAGCGCATCGTGAGCGTAGCATGTAGTCATGTTGGTACGTGACACGCATCTCATGTTTATCATGTTGCACCTGTATCGTACCTTCGTCATCTATTCACGTCGCGTAATAACAAATTTGGCATAAGTGAAGTTGTCGAAACGGCCGCCAGCGCATCATGAGTGGGGCAGGTGGTCATGTTGTTACATGACAAGCATCTAATGATTATCAAGTTTGCACCAGCCACATACCTTCGTCATCGATTCACCTACCGAAATACCAGGTATATGGGACGCTATAAAAATGGCTGTGAGCGCATCATGAGCGTGACATATAGTCATGTTGTTACATGACATGCATGTCATGATTTTCTTGTTAGGGTCTGTGTTTGTGTTCGCCACGCAATCATGTCATACCATACCAGTTTTGTCATGCGAACGAAACCACCACAAGAGCTGCAGGACCACGAAATGTAACCCATGTCTTGAATGTCATGAAGTTCATCATTTTCATGACATGACTTGTCAAATATGTTCTTGATTAGTCATGTTATGCCATACCAAGTTCGGTATCGATACCATGAACAGCCAGGAGAGCTTAAAGTCGTAGGTGGCTAGATAGATAGATAGATAGATAGATAGATATAGATAGATAGATAGATAGATAGATAGTAGATAGATAGATAGATAGATAGATAGATACGCTGAAAGTCGCTGAGGTTCACTAGGAAATGCTTCGCGTTTAAAAGTTTGAGAATAATAATATAATAATAAGTGTAGGATTTTACGTCCCAAAGCTACATGGTCATTGAAAACCGCTATTTTTAACGAGTGCCGAACACACAGATTAAATATCTGTAACTATGACCACACTTGAGGTTGAAGGGCTAAGCTTTCGCAATGCCATTCCACCAAAGAAACTGATAAGAAATCGGAAATCTTATTGAAAATGAGCAATTAAAAGTCTCAAAAAGTACCGATGCCAAATTTTTTTTCAGAGTGTGATGCATCCGTAGCTATGATATTTTTACACACATCCGCCCTAAAAGCCTCTGCAGGAGCTAGTTTATATATAGTAAGGTGAAATTTTCACATAATTTGTATATCTATCCTGGAAAACCTTTTTTTTAAGTTCCGTCTTTTATAACGTATGCAAGAACTTCAGTCAGTTTAACATCTAATGGTCCAACAAGTGTTTCTACAAAGCCCAACCACGCTGTATGAAACCGAAGTCAATAAGATAGAAAGAAAGAACTAGCTCATACTGATGTATGCGTGAAAATATTTAGTGTGCCTAGAGAATTCCCATGGATCTCTGGGAGTTATTGCTCTGTTACTCTCCTAAATCTGCAGAAAAAAGAGCACAACCTCGTTTCTAAGTAGAGGATACTATTTATTGATATGTGGGGTTTAACGTTCCAAAATAGAGGATACTATTGACTGTGAATTTCGGTAATCCAAGGAATAATTTGGGCCACGCTATTCAAGAGTACAAGAGCTCAAAATTTATAAGCCGGTGCACCAGAATATAAAATACATCCAAATTCCGATACGGGATATTAACTGGTGTGCTGAAATTCTCCATCTATGTAGATTTTGTAAAACATAATTACTGATTCTCTCCATTTCCCTGATAGACTGCTGCACAGTCTTCGTAGGACTCTCAGTGCCCGTGCCCTTTCTTGGTCGTATGCCAAAAAAGGTGGTTTTCATAAGATATTACCAGATATTTACCAAGTTCAACTGTGATATGTTCCGCAGGTTGCAAGTTATTCTATAAAAATGACTGGATTATATCCAAAAACAAAACTGTAATTGCGCTCTTTCATACAACGAGACGTCAATGAATAGCCAGCAACTGAATTATAAATGTCGCTTATACATTTGTAAGCGAATATAGTATTTGTATATCATTGCATACAGCAAAAAAAAATTGATATCTGCCTATACATGTCTGTATACTTCACAATGACTAGGATTAGTGCTTAGCAATATATAAAAACAAACAAAGAAATGCGCAGAACGTAAAAACAACGAAGAACAACAAATACGCTTTTTGATGCACCAAAGGTGTGGTGTGTCTATGACGGCCAAACATTTCGTGCGGAATGCTGCGAGCTATCTGGCGCGCTATGCCAAGGAAAACTGTCAATTCACTGGCAGTCATCACCGTTGAGATAATGCCAATGCACAACACTCTTTTGTCTGTGCACTGAGGTGAAGCAGCAGTCACAGGGTGTGTGCATTTATAATATTTTATTCCTTGCTACGTCACTGCATATGTTATGGCGGCACTTTTGAATTATTTAAGGTCGACACGCCCCAGGGCGTTCGTTCATGCGAACTAAACCACTGGTTTCCAGAAAAGCTGGATGTGATTGCTGTGTAGTTTAAGGGTCCCAAATGTAACGTGGCTGTGGAACAGTTAGTTTGAAATCACATGTTTGCAGCAGTGAGCCGAAAAGCACGAATGCACAAAAGGTAAAAGCATGGCTGCTCCGTCTGTCATAGGAATCTCTAACACAAAAATGTGAAATGTGTCTCCGCAGATGTTGTTGAGTGTCTGTTCCGCATTACTTCAACAAAAGGCAAAAATCATTTCATTTATTTCTTTTATTTCATTTCATTTATTGGTACCCTCAGGACCGGGTGGTATTACAGAGGGGTATTAGCACAAAAAAAGAAAAAAAAGAAAAAAAAGAATACAGAAATGCAGCAATAGATATGCAGTTTTTACAGTGGTGCGGCTCCTACTCATACAGTCTTAGCTAATGGCGTTTTTAAACAATTCATGATCTCGGATAGTTGCTATTGATGCGGGAAGGTGATTCCATTCGATGCTCGTGCGTGGTAGGAATGATGTGTGGCAGCCATTTGTTCTGCATAATGGAACTCCAACCTTGTGACGATAATCTAGACGAGGTGATACATAATCTGGTAGTGAATAAGTTATTTATGTAATTGGGGATGGTGATATATTTTGTGAAAAGACACAAACGAAGAATCTGACAGCGAGATGCTAAAGATGGTAGATTCAAGCTAGATTTCATTGCCGATATGCTTGCGGTGCAGTTATAGTTGAAAGAATAAAGTGGGTGGAATTATTTTGAACCATTTCGACTGAGTGTATTAGATTGGCAGATACAGCCCCAAACCGAGGCAGCATATCTTAATTTAGGGAGAATCAATGTTTTGTAGAGGGTGAGTTTTAAGGAAGAAGGAGCTTTAGCAAAGTTGCGACGTAGGTACCCAAGCATTCTGTTTGCTTTTGCAACTATGTGTTCAGTGTGGATTGCCCAATTTAGAGTGCTGGTTACGTGTAAGCCTAGATATTTATAGCTAGAAACGGTATCCAACGCAAGATCATTGAGAGAGTAGGTAGGAGGTAGATTAGTTGTTCTAGACACTCTCATAACCTTGCAATTGTTGACGTTGAGTTGCATTAACCATTTTTGACACCAAATTGAGACAGCAGTAAGGTCAGTTTGAAGAGCAGTTACGTCGGCATCGGAGCTTAATTCGCGGAATATTACACAGTCATCAGCAAATAAGTGCACATGAGAGGAAAGACACGCAGGTAAGTCGTTAACATAAATAAGAAAAAGAAGAGGACCAAGCACTTACCCTTGCGGTACTCCAGATTGAACAGCGGTGTGGCGGCTATTCACCCGTTAGCAGCAACATACTGAGAACGATTGTTAAGAAAGAATTCAGTCCAAGTTAGTAATTTCCTGTCAAAGTTTAGTTGAAGTAATTTGTGCATTAATAAACTGTGGGAAACCTTGTCGAACGCTTTAGAAAAATCCAAAATATGCAGTCGGCCTGAGAAGAGTGATCCAGTGTAACGTTCAGTTTATGTGTGAAAGATGCCAGTTGGGTCTCGCAGGAGTATGTTTTTCGGAAACCATGTTGTGCTAGGGTTAAGAATGAATTAGATTCAAGGAATTTTACAAGGTTCGAAAATAAGATGTGTTCTAATATTTTGTACGGTATACTGGTAAGTGATATAGGTCGGTAATTAAGGTGGGAATGGCGGTTACCAGCTTTGTGAAATGGAGTCACCTTCCCGATCTTCCATTCAGCGGGCAGGCAACCTTGGTCGAGTGACTGCTGAAAGATCATTGTTAGTATGACCGATGAAGAAGCACACGTACTCTTTAAGAATTTCGGGTCAATTCGGTCACAACCAGGAGCGGAAGACAATCTTAAGGACCTAATTATCGCTTCAACACCACTGCAATCAATACATATTGGAGGCATAGCGGGATGGGGAAAGGGTTCTGCGTTAGGTAATACATCATTGCATCAACGGAAAAGTGAGAGGAAAAAACATCATTTAGAACGTTCGCACATAAGTCAAGAGGAATTTGATTTCCGCTAGCGTCTTCTAGGGTGATTGCGTCGTCGGGTTTAGGGTTTATTGTGGGCCAGAATTTTTTAATATCGTTCGTTAGCATGGATGGTAACACGTTTGTAAGTAATAACTTTTGGCCTTTTTAGTGCTGTTACATAATTTTTAGACGCGAGCTTGTGGGCATTCCAGCGTTCTTCATTCCCGCATTTCTCGGCAGACCTGTATAATCGCTTTTTTGTTCGATAGGCGCTTTAGGTGTGCGTTAAACCAGGGGAATCTTGGGTCATTGTTATTGCGTGAACAGGAATGTGTTTGTTTGCCAAGTTGGCAACAGCAGCTGAATAAATTTCCCAATTTTCTTGCACACTGCGTTCGTGAAAGTTTTCCAAAAAAGTACTAAGAAATGAACCAAGTTCACTGTTAATGGCTTCAAAGTTTGCTTTTGAGTAGTTCTTAATCATTTTATTTTTTCAGGCTTCTTGGAACGCTGAATATTTAGCTGGAATGTTAATAATGAATGATCACTTAAGCCAGGTGACAGTGTAATATCCGAGACAAGCTCCGGCCTCGACGTTAGTACGAGATCTTGGGTTCGAAGCAAATCGTGTGGCTGAGTAATAAGTTGGGTGAGGGAAAAGACAGTGCATAAGTCTAGGAACTCTTGGCTAATAGTCGAGTAAGGCTGCATAATCGGTGTATCTGAGATCCATGATATGTTCGGCAGGTTAAATCGCCAAGCAAAAACAGATGTAAATCGAGATGTCTTGATGAGACCAGATTAATTACGTCATGTAGTTCATTCGCGAAGTTGCCGGAAAAATTTGGTGGCCTGTAACAAACGCCGATAATAATATTTTTGAAAACTAAGTTTGGTTAGTGCCCATGTGATCTCTAAATCGCTGTTAGTATGAATGCACTGGGAAGGAAAATCTTTGGCAATTGCCAAGAGGATGCCACCACCTTTACGGGCAGTGCGGTCGCATCGGAAAATAGAAAATTTATCCGCGGGCAGAAAAAGTTCGTGTTCGTGAATTTGTGTGTAGCCAGGTTTCTGTGAGAGCAAGTATGTCAGCGTTACAAGTATCTATAGCAGAAGTTATTTGGTCTCGCTTGTTGATAACGCTTCGAATGTTAGTGAAGAGGATTGTGACGTGTGATAGTCGATGACCACTTCCCTCGCGTTTACCTATGTACCAGCGCGTGACGATGCTGTGGCCCGATTGTTAGCAGTGGCGTGGTGTGGCACATGTTCCTTGATAGCTGCGCATGGCGATGCTGTTCCCTGATCGTTAGCAGTGACGTAGGGTGGCGCAAGCTCCTTAACGTATCTGTTGCCGAGTCGTAGCCTAATTGTGTTTTGTTAATCGTAAGTTTGTTGTAGCGTACTTTATATGCGGGGGTGTTAGGCTGGCTTTTTGCGAATTCAAGTACCTTTCTGCGAGCGTATCACGTAGCTGGGCAAAAGTCTTCGCTAATTGTGATGTTCTTTTTTTAACTTCTTGCAGGCAGCGAGTACGGAGTCTTTCAATTTGTAGCTTGAGAACTTGATGATAGGGCGGTACTTATTTAAACGGTATGCTCCTAACCGATGAGCTCGCTCAATGGCGTTTTGCAGGAGAGGGTCAACTACACCGCTGAGTGCCCCAACTATACTGGTTTCGGATTGCTCCCAGCTTTCGTGAGCGTCCGAAATGCCGTAAAAGAGTAGGTTTTCGCGCCGCGATGATGCTATTGCGACAGATTGTAAGTTCATACGAAGAACTGCAAGCAGGTCGCATTCTGCAGCTCACGCCGCAAGTAGAACGATCGCATGAAAGTTGCATACACAGGATGAGCGCGAACTAGTAACTGTCACAGCTCGACACTTGAAGCGTGCTGCACAGACACGAATAAGAACCGACGAAACAAGCTCACAAGTATATACTGGACGAGCATGAACTTAGATAATACTGGGGCTTAACATCACACAACCACGACGAGATTATCAGAGATGCCGTGATAAAGGGCTCCGAGATTTTGACAACCTGGGGTTATAATTTTTCTCCTACACAGTAAAAATTTTTGCACCCAAAGGGTGTAAAAAGGTGCTTTTACGAGAAAGCACCTTTTGCTACACCCTTTAACACCCATAAATGGTCGATTGAAAAAAAAGCACCCCTTTGTTTGGGTGCTTGCCTCAATAGCACCCTAAAATAGGCTCTAAGGGTGCTTTTGTGCCTGAGAAGGGTGTAGGTGCCGATTCATCAGATGGAATATGCAGAATAAGAAGAACACATAATATAATATTTGGGATTTTACGTCTCAAAAACCTCGATATGATTATGAGGGTCGTCGTAGTGGAAAGCTGCAGAGATTTTCACCATTTGGTGTTCTTTAATGAGCGCTCATATCGCACAGTGCAAAGGCTTCTACCTTTTCGCCTCCGCCTTAATTCAACTGCCACGGCCGGCATCGAACCCGCGACCTTCAGATTGGCGGCCGAGCAGCGCAGCTACAGCACGAATATGTGGACCTTGCGTTAAATGACGGCCTAATTGACTAAGAATGTGTGAAGGTGCTCTCCGAATACAGCAGAATGTCAGCAGAGGCAAATCGCGTTTCATCTATAATGGCAATTAACTGCACTCCATGTTACGAAAGCTTTCCTTAGCGTTGGTTATAAGCTGCATGTTTGCTATGGATTGTATACACACAAATAATGTTCGCCCGAGTATGGGTGTGTGTGTGCGTGTAAGCGCGATTGTGTGTACACCCATGCATGTGTGCGTGCGCGTGTATGTGCGAGTCCGTGCTAGTGTTAAGCGTGCCTGTGCACATGTGTACGCCCATGCATGCGTGCGTTTACGGTCGCGTGTGTGTGGTGGCCGTATGTGTGTATACGTGTATGTGTGTGCGCCTGTGAATAATATGCGTGTGTATCAGCCCGTGCGCCCTCGAATTTCGTGTGTGTGTGTGTGCGGGGGGGGAAGGCACTGCTTCTTCTTGTTTAAGGTCCCACACCTGTTTAGACTGGGAGTCTATATGGAGGTGGCTTAAGAAATGGCGGTGTCAACACACTGTACATGGACTATTCCGTACATGGAAAACAGCTGCACATTCTCGTACCTAATCGTTGCTTACGAACTTGCTGTGGTAGCTGCTTAGGTCCGCTGAGGTGCTTTACGCTCGAAAACGTGGGTTATGACCAATTTCCACGGAAAGCTGTCACTGCACTTATGCACAACCATCGTTTATATTAACGTTTACAAGAACGTGCCCTGCCTTTGCTACAGGTGCTTAGGTAGCTCATTGGGTAACCATATGGAATTATGTGCTGATCATGTGGTCAGGAAAAAGTTTTTTATAACAACCTTGGCACGTTTCGTGGTGCGTGACAAGCCTTCTAAACATCCGCGACTGTGGATTAATTTGTTCCAGCTTCGACTACGCATTCAGTGTTTGCGGTACCATACGCGGAAATGCCAGACACAGACAATGCAAAAAGAAATTCCTCTGGAAAAAGGTGTAGCGATGCTCTCTCGCTAATGCCACCGAGGACGAAATAATTATTGTTTCTGGCCATTCCATGGTGCACTTTGTTTTCCGCAAGTTTTGCTTCACTATTTTTCGCCCACTGCAATCGCATTCCGTCAAAATACTCAAAGAACCCGAGGCTGGTAAATAACCTGCGTCGCTGTGCGACTGGCTGGAAGGAGAGTTGCCATTTACAAGGAGTCATTCCGCGACGAACGGCCGTCCGCCGTATGCGCCATAGCGTTTGCCTTTCGGCGCCGTCCTGGCGGGTTTCCCGCTCCTCCCCCCCCCCGCTCACCCCGGCCAGCGTTGCTCCCACAACGGCGGCGTAGATAAGCGAATAGTTGCGTCACCGAACACGCGTCAGCCGCCGCCAGTGCCTCCTCCTTCTCTCTCTCAACGTCGCTCTCTCTGTCTCATCGTCTTTCAAATGCGTTGCGTTGGTCTGGGGTCTTGGTCGCTGTGTGTGTTCTAGCGAACAGGCGCATATTCAATGGTGGTCACGCATGACACCGTGTTCGAAGTGACGCTCGGATTAAGGAATATTCATGGAGTGGCGGACACGGACAACGTGGGCCTGTTAACGGTGAGTGTACTGTTTTCGTATAGTAATCATACAGCGCTAGCTGGGCGCCTGCAGCAGCGCTGCCGAAGTAGGCTGCCAGCCATTTACAACAGCATGCGTTCGCGGGCCTGTTGCAGATGCCCGATTAAACGTGTGACTTAACGAGTTCACACTGCTATGCGCGATGTTGTGTAAGTGCCTGCATCACTCATACAGTGAGTGATGTGATCACTTAACAAGGGCGGGATTAGTTGCTGATCGCACATTGTCTCTACACTGCACAAAGTGATTGATATTGTTTTAAGATGTGCTTTGGGCTACATCGTAATAACATTTCTATTAATACTCAAATGTGCAACGTGCTTCTGTAGGTGTAAGCGCAAAAAAGAAAGAAAAAGCAAAAAATATGTACAGAGGCGCACTGTACGAAATGGCTTTTTTTTGCTTAAAGACGGTATAGTTGGAGTTGCTGATATGCCGCAATGCTCCCAGCACGTGCGCCTCGGTCTTTTAAGCTATTTAGGACATGTGCCACCAGCAACAGGGAAAGATCTAGCAGGCTTCCAAAGGCGCGTTGTTGTGGCCATCGCCGTGCGTTGTTTTCCCTCGTTTCTGTTTGCTGTTTTCGTGCTTCGCTTTCATCTGCGATAATGTTCGGCGTTATAACAGAATCGAGAGAGTATACGTGACTGTTGGAGCTATGTGCGGTAGCTCTAGCATAAGCCATGGCTGCTGCAACGTAGTCGGCGTCCGCGCGCGTTGGTGTCGTTCGAGCGCTCTTACTTGCGTGATTGTGTTTAACTGAGTATTTAGGCACGGCTTACGTTTGTAAATCCCGTAGTCAATAATCGCTAATAGCGTGCCCCTGATTGCCATCAGAGGATGGGCTTGGTTGTCGAAATATGCCAGACGCTTTTTCTGAAAGCAAGCTTTGAATTTTTTTTAAGAGAAGTACTTTCATACGTGCAAGGCAGTGCCTATTGCAGGCCCGCAACTCTTTAAAAACTGGACGAGCTATCACATCTTTTATCAAATTACAATGAATTAAGATGATTGAATTATAGATGACGAATTTCTGTGCTAGATTAGGTGCACAAAACACATGTTCGCAGCCCTACGTCTAGAAAGCAGGCAAATAGGAAGCACAGCGTCAAATTTGGATTAGATTCCATTGACGGAGCGTCTTGTGAGAGTAGAAAGAACGAGAAAATTGTTCATTTTTGATGCCCTTATAGAGGCAGTCAGAATTGCACTGATTGGTGACTTGTAACAATTCCTCAGATTGTTAGAGGCGTGATTAAAGTCAGTAAATCTTTTACTTTTTTTTGCAGACCTCTTCGCTAGTGCCACGCCCAAGATCATTTGTTCTCATGTAAAAGAGAAAGCAGAGATGTCTTCACTGTTTGTACATGAAGAGGTAAGTTTCTTGTGCATTTTGATTAATGTTACATGTTCTGAACGTTGTACTTTAGGAATTGTTTTTCACACTGGCTCACTACCCTAGAAGGAATTTGATTCTTAGGTGAGTTCAGGCTTTCGTAAGTGCCATTTTTGAGCTGTAGTCTTACACTTCACCTCATTTCGGGAATTTGCTGTATGCTGGAAAACTCTTATCTTTATCATACGAAATTATTGGAATGTATGGGTTGTATGCTTCGAGTTCAGTGTAATGTCAATTACACGCCATTTCGAAGGATACACACTACACATTCTTTATATATGGTGCTGCCAGAACAGCACGAACATCCTTTTATGAGAAGTCATATTTGCTCTTATTACAGGATGAGAGGGTGCCGCTGACGTCCTGCGTAGTCTACCCCCCGGCCCCAGCCTAGAGCAAGCCTACTTCCTGAACCTCCACATGGATAACCGAAAAATCTTCCGTGTCAGTAATGACGAAGAAGGAGTGACAGCACTGATGAGTTGATTTTTTTTATTTTCAACATTGTCTACGGCCGCAAGGCCTTTAACATCCACCGTGATTGAGCGGCTTTTTCTCGGCGTGAGTTTGGAGTTTATCAAAGAAGTTGTTCAGGCAGTACGACGCTGAAAATTTTAGTGTCACAATGCCTGAACAACTTTTTCTAGTGTGGTCATGGTAGATGAACAAACATTGTTATTTGTGTAAGTTATTTTGCTTAAATATAGCTGGACCATTCCATGCCAAACGTCCCAGCCACTTTGGCGACCATCTGAATTGTATTTGAAAAAAAAAGTGCTGACTTACTGCGTTGAAAACAGTGAACTGCTAGAATATTTCAGCGAGAAAAAAAGTTTTGTTCATGTGGCTGGCTTATAACTTCCTGGCATAATGCCGTCTGTGTGCTGTTTGTGGAAAATTTCGTTTTAAAACTACCGCTTATTTTTTCTAAAGCAAATTCGGTCTACCTGTTAAGTAACTTCTGTAAGGTATTTGAAGCTCAATAATATAGTGCAATTTTTTTGCCACATTCGCTTCCAAGAATAAAGCCAAAATGTGTTATGTTTGCATTTTTATTGCAATATTGCACTTTGTATGAATATCTGAGCAGTGAATACTTACTCCACAGAAGGTATATTTTGAGGAAAAAATATCTTTAGACCTCTCAAGCTGCTGAAATATACGAGAAAATATCACGAATTTCACAAAATTGTGATTTTTGTCCGTATTGAGATGCAATTTGCTCCATGTTGTGATACAACAAAAACTCATCATTATACCTAAATTGTAAGAAAATGAAATTTTTTCTGTAATAAAACTTATCGCAAAAAGGACAGGAAAGAGCGCTGTCAACTGAATTTTATTGAAGGTGCTACGAGCGTTTTTATACTGAGCACAAGACCAGGGCTCATCTGCAACAACACATGTGTGACCATGACAAAATAATTTTAACCGAGAAAAGAATACTCTTTTTCGGAAAAGATAAGTGAAGGTGTACTGATGCATTGATCCTTGGCCTTCCTGATAAAGAGTTCTAAAATCTCTCATTTTTCTGCTTGCTTTTTTTTCAAAAACCGTGTTTTATGAAACCTAGGACTACACTTACATTCTTTACGGTGTCCGGCCATGAGACTACTATAGCCCTTCTTAACATTTAAAGCATGCTGTCTTGCTTGATCATTGAAGCATTGCCCAGTTTGTCCTATGTTTACTTTTCCACATGTTAGCGGTATCTCATACACATTAGATTGGCATTCAGTAAACCTATTCTAGTGACGAATGGTGCAAGATTGACTATTCCTGTTGCTGTAAGTACATGCACTTTTGAAAGCTTGCAAGGGGTGGAAAACAACAATGTCATATCTGCTGGCTCTTTTCCTAAAATTGTGAGACACCTTATGTACGTAGTACCGTGTGACATGCAAAGGTGATTGGTCATTCTCTTTTTCTTTTGGTCCTGTTTCCTTTAACTTTACTTTCTGCAGGAGGGTTTCGCAAACAAGTGTGATGATGCTGTTGGGGTATTGGCTGGTGCTATCAGCCCAGGAGTGCTAAGAATGTTCTGCCTTTTCATAGTGGGCATTCAAAATTAGTAGAAAGAGGAATTGATACCACATGTACTCAGGCCACCCTTCAGAAGTCATGTTAGCACAAGGGTGAGGTCAGGTTTAAAAACCAGATTAAAAGACTAAAAGATGCTGGGTATCCCAACAGAATCATCACACCCGTTTGCAAAACCCTCCTGCAGAAAGTAAAGTTAAAGAAGACAGGACCAACAAAAAACAATGACCAAAACCTTTGCATGTTATACCACATCATGTGTCTCACAATTAAAAAATAGCCAGCAGATATGATATTAGCGTGTTGTTTTCCACCCCTTGCAAGCTTTCAAAAGTGTGTGTACTAAACAGCAACAGGAATAGTCAATCTTGCCCCATTCGTCACGAGAATAGGTTTACTTAATGCCAATTTAACGTTTGTAGAAGTATTTTTTATCAGGTAAACCAATGATCAGTGCATCACTACACGTTCACTTATCCTTTCCGAGAGGGAGTATTCTTTTCACAGTTAAGATTATTTTGTAGTGCTCACACGTGTCGTCGCGCATGAACACGGTTCTTGTACTCCGTATAAAAGCGCTCGTAGCACATTCATTAAATTCAGTTGACAGTCGGTGCTCTTTCCTGTCCTTTCTGTCTCTTCCTAAAGTTGTCGCGCTGTGACTAGCACACAACCACGATGAACCAACTCTCCCAAATTAAGCTCTTGTTACGTAACACGTAGACCGAGTTTCGTATGGAAAGAAGGAGCGGTGCTTTTAAAATAAAATTTTTCACATACAACACCTAGACGGCATTCCAGGAAGTTCAGAGGGCAGCCACGTGACCAAATATTTTTCCTCTCCTAAATATTCCAGAAGTTCACTATTTTCAATGCAGCACGAGTTTTTCGAATACATTTGAGATGGTTGCCAAAATGGCTGGGACATTTGGCATAAAGTGACCCAGCTGTGTCATTAGCCATAATTATGCATTACCTCTTTTGTTTTTTGTGTGTTTTGACTCAGTTTTGTGTTCGTTTTTAGCTTATTGTGTTTCTGATCATTGTATTGGTTTCTTAAGTATTCGCTAAAGTTATATGTGCGAAAACCCGTATATGTTTGCATGTACATCATTTCTCATAACCAATTGTTATACATCCAGGAATACAAAGCTTAATCCACTGTGATTGTATACATTTGAAAACACTATCCATATATATTTTTGTGTGCATCACTTCTTGGGAACGATTGTGTACATGAAGGCGTATATAGTGAAATCATGGTGATTGTATATATTTGAAAGAATCATAAGTATATATTTGCCTGTATTTCATTCCTATTAACCGATTGTGTACATGAAGGAGTATTAAACTGGAAACCACTGGGATTGTAGATACTTGAAAGAATTATAGGGATATATTAGCGTATATTTCATTTGTAGTCTCTATGTACTTGAAGCAGTATACTAAACTGAAACCAGTGTAATTGTATGTTGCAAAGAATTGTCAATGAAGTGAAACTGAATAAATATAATAAACATTTGAGGTGTTGCATGTGTAGTGTACGTATACGTGAACGTATATCTGGTGAAAAAGTTGTGTGGCAGAAGAAAAGTTTATGTTTTATTTGCCTATTAAATAAACGCAATATGCAAGGGCAGCAAGGCTTCATTTTCTGTAACGCGCATTATGCATATACTGTGAAGTATATATAGATCCAGCACAAGTTCATACACGATAGTACGCGTTTATATTTTTGCCCAGACGCAATGAATGGAGCTCGACAGGTGGCGCACCATTGATAATCAGGACCACTTTCTTCAAGTAGTGTGTAATCAGTGCATGCTGATATCTATTAGTGCAGTCTAAAAGAATACTGGCACCCCTGCCATGGGCACTCAACACCCTTGTGCACCCTTCTCGCACCCTCCTCAGAGGGTCTAAAAAAGTGATGGACATCGAAGGCACCCTTCCTTAAAGGTGTTTTTGTAACACCCTACAGTTTTTTTACATGTACACCCTATTCTAAGGGTGCATGAAAAAGCACCCTTTTTGGAAGGTGCTGAATTAACTCCCTTAGGGTCGTCTACGGGACAAGCTCATTTACACCCCTTCTAGGTGTAAAAATTTTTACTGTGTAACTCCAACTACACGGGTGAGCACTACTATCAACTGCTACAGTACTTAATTCCGACTAAACAGTGCACTTCTTCTGCAGACGCTGCTGCTCCCGAGTGAAGTGGCCCCCTGCTCTTTGGAACTTCAACGCCAGCGCAGAACGCACAATCACCTTCGACCAGAAAAGCGCGCACGATTGCAACTCGCGCAGCTATCACTTTTGAAGTACATCGTCGCGCCATCTCACCCACAAAAAGAAAATACGCTGAAGTCACCGATCACCTATGCTACCGACAGTAAATTGGTTTTTATAATAGCTCACCGTACGGTGGGTGACCCAGCCGCACCCCGTGCACCTGCGGTGGAGGAAGAGGTCGCACGTTCCTCTTTCCGGCGACAAAACTTCTTGTTTGAGTCTGTTATTTGTCATCTGATAGCGTATATTCAGAAACGTGATTCATGTGACGTAAATACGTCAGAGGAGCTGTGGTGGACCCGGGCACAAAACACTTGTGCTAAAACTTTGTTTTTAGAGTGTGCATAGGAGGTCAAGGAAAAGTGTAAAAGAATTTATAGGTATAGCTCTGCACTCACTGTGTGTCGAAGCATTCACAAAATATTCTTTTTTATTTAAAATTGTTCATCTTGAGGACAGAGATACACATGCGAATTCTCATCTTCGTGTTAAAAGATAAAAAACTGGGCTAGCAGGACTGCCTAAAGAATGACAGTGCAAAAGTACGCGAAAGAAGAGGAGACCAGGTACTCCCACGTTACGGGTATCCTATTGCGCACAGGATAACCATGACGTTTGGGCATGAGTATGTGGGTCAGACCGGCAGGCGTGAGAATACTAGAATTAGAAAAGACATGGCCAATTTTAAAGGACGCCGTATCACACACCTCAACCTTCACGGCAACATATGTGAGTGCACCACCTGGTGGATAACCGCTGGCACTCTTTTTAAATAATATAACATCCAAGAAATCATGTAGGAGCATTTTTTTTCACTTCAAATTGCCAAGATTACTCTTAAAGTCATTCTTACATTTCTATGTCAAGCTAAAAGACATCCTACTAATCTGCTTTTTTGACTGTTCACTATTTCGCGCATTTCACAGTTGCGGGGATGTGGTCAAGTGGCTTGCGCAGTTGTTTTTTATGGTCTGAGTTTCCAGTAATAAATAAAGTATTTGCATCTTCTTTGTCCTTGTGTTTTTTGCGCTAACTAAAGATGAGCTATTTCCAATTAGGACGAATTGCTTAATACAAGCACATGTATCGTCTGCTGCCTATTTTCGTTGGACATTTTTGAGCTGTCAATGACGCTTGTGTGAAAGATAGGCAGCAAAAACGAGAGAATGCCTCAGAACTTGTATTTTGTCTGACGTAAGGAAGTTTTATATTATGAGCAGACAGGAATCATGTTTTCACAGCCGAGTGCATGCACATAAAATTTAAAAAAACATAACACAGGATGTGTCATGAAATTAAGAAGGAATAAATCATTTAGTCACCACTGTAGATATCCTGTTTATGAACTAGTGATTCGAGGCATTCGTTAGAATCATATCTGACGTATATAAGACAGCCTTTTCACTGAATAATGTTTTTTTTTCATTGTGTCTTTCCAGTTACTGGTAAAGAGATTGATGGTAATTACCAACAATAAAATCTTCATACTCAAATATGTCACATAACTCAAAGCCATGGCAACCAGAAAAACACGTTCACGGTCTAACTAACAGTCGAACTAACAAAGAACAACACTCACGTGGCCCGGAAAATTTTTGGTATAACCAATAATTGCTATAAATTGGTTGCACGAATTAAAATTGAGTAGATCCGATGTAACTCGGAATCGGCGTTGTGCGAAGCATGCGGAGGGAAGGTGGCCGTGTTGCAAATTTAATGCTTTCTTGGAGACCTTCGACGCAAAAATTTTGGTCTGTCTGTCTGTCTGTCTGTCTGTACATTTGTTTCTTTGTCCACTCTTAACGGTACTGGGTACCTTAAACAGTACCTGACGATACTCCAAACAGCCTACCCTATCCGCCTGGCCTACCAATACTGCTAAAAATTCTGCGTTCACAATTGTGTGATTGTCAATTAAAAAGCGATTATTGCGCATATCTGAGGCATCATGAAAACGAGCATATATTCTGTATGCGTGGCTTTTACTGGAAAAGGCATCCATAAATAATTCTAAGGACCGTAGCATTCATCACGCTCCGCTGATCATGTAATGCTTGCACGAAAAGGCAAGTGTTCCCAACGCTTTGCTAAATCGACACGGCGGTGGCAGCTACACGTCGCCTTGCGTTTTACACCTTATTACTTAAGAGACGGGCGCGCACGCCCGTCTCAGAGCGACGTGCTTCATTTTCTAGATAACTCCCAGGTAGCGCTCACGTCTCACGTGTGACGTGACTTGATGCGCTCGTTCGCCACCGGTGCATGCTCGAGGCACTCTAACGCAGCGCCTCCAGAATATCATTCACCGATTCTCTCGCACAGGACATCAAATAATGTTTTGTTCACTCTCTCCAGATGCAAGACTATCGTCTTTCGACGACATTAGCTGATTACCATGCAGACACGTAGCTAACTTTTTAATTGAGCGACACGTCATAAATTGACGCTAAATATGTGAACTCATGTTCTACGCACAGACATATATTGAAGAGTTGTAGATGTTCATAAAACCAGTTTTTATCACTTTCACAATGATGAACTGATGCAACTAATACAACAGTGTATTACCAGCACCACAAGCCGATATGGCGCGCTGATGCCCGCGAGGACTGGCCTTTGACACTGCTAGATAAATCAACTTCTGCGCATGGCAACTAGCCACAATTGACGTTAACCCGATGTGACGGCAGTATCAAGGAGTATATATGTAATGTTTATCAAATCGGGTAGACAACAATGCAACCATTATTGACGTATCACGAAGATTAGCGTTTCTGTGAAAAATAGTTCCGGGGCTTTGCGTAACTCTGTCGTAAAATGCAATATTGCCACGCAGAACACTTGGGTTTGATTCAAGCTGGAACACTGCCTTTGTTTTTTTGCATTCGCTTGGTCGCACCTCCGATGCCAGGTAATTCTCAGCGGTAGCGCGTTCAAATTGCCCATGTGTGTTCTCGTTGTTCCTGGGTAGATTCTCAGTGTCAATCAGCTGTAGCACATACCCGCATAGCAGCGGCACATACCCGCCCGGGGGTATGGGCCAGTGTTTGGCGGGAAGTATTTGACGACGTACGTGACGGTATTATGACAATATTCTTGGCATGAACACCACGTCATATTCGTCAAACATTCTCACCCTCCAAAGCTAGTTTTGGTCCCGCTAAGTTAAGCGGGCAACCACGCGAGCACATAAACGTAAGCGGCTAGATAGATACGCTCAAATTTGCTGAAGTTCGCTAATAATTCTTCGCATTTAAAAGCCAAATATAGTGTCGGGCATCGACGTTTCAAATAGCATGGTGAAGCCCTGGGGAATTTTCGCGTTGTACTTGCTAATAGCTTTAGGGAAAGATGACTGCTATCTGTCTGAAAGCAGTGTGGCGAAGTGATTACTGGAAGCAAGTGCAAAATTTCTGACGTGCGTTCGTGGGGCTTCTATCGTAATGTGAGTCTGCATTGGATGGTTAAGAGCAATCTAAATAATTGCCTCTGTTGAAAAAGTTCTGGTTCAACCAAGGCACACTCTAAGTGCTTGCACCTGTACTGCCTGCAGAACTCTATATTTGTTTTGCACGTATTGCTCAGCATTGGCAGTCTATATCTATATAGAACAGACAGTATATGTAAGCAAACACTTGAAACGTGGTGAAGTACAATTAGAGAAAGAAGTAACATTGGAAGTGGCAAAATACAAATACAGGTACATAAACATCGAGAAAAAAAGCGTATCATCATGAATGAAAAAGCAGTATTACGATCTTTTTAAAATATTACACAGATCTGTCATCTATGATAACTCAACAAAAGAACGAAAACTGGTACATATGTCTACTATTTGATGGTCAAGTGATTGCGTGCCATAATTTGTCCTAGATCTAGTTGATCTAGGACCATTGAACCTCTTCCTCTTGAATATGTCTTAATACTACTCCAGGCGGGTAGGGTGCATTGAAATATCCTATGATTACCCATGGTGCAGGGAAAACCGTCAAGATATCTCCTACGGTTCTTGAATCGAAGTTGCTTGACGAGGTTATATACGCCCCTATGAGAGTACACATGAGTCTGGTATTTTTAACAGTGATGCATGCATACTGATTGCCATCGATGGGCGCAATTGTTTATACAACAGAGGCGAGCTCGCTATGATCGAAAACGATGATTCAGCGCCGGATAATTAAACTCGAGTCACAACGTTGGACTGTTTTTTGTGAGTCACTTGACCCACGAAAACCTTTATCCTAATTGTGAAAGATGGTACGAGGTCTCCGCACAAAACCCACTCAGTGGTCACCATTCAGGGCTCTCGCACTTTCTGAACAGAGACGCAGCATTGACCTGGCAGAAGACTTCTGTGCCAGAGTATCTGCGCCACACGCAGTGCCCAATGGCCTATTGCCCTCGACTAACTGTCCACAAACACTGGATTCCCGCATGGATATGCCTCTTTGAATCGGGGAGCTCAGAGCAGCACTAGCTTTGTGGACGCAGGTCGGCACCAGGGCCCGATAGAATTTCTTACAGGGTCTTGTGTCATCTGGGTGAACGCGCGAGAATCCTCCTTTTGGAGTTGTACAACAAATCCTGGCAAGATTTAGCGCTCCTGACAAGCTGGAAGACAAGTCGTCTAGTTCCACTTCTGAAACAAGGCAAGTCACCGTCGGATCTCTTATCTTATCGTCCGATCGCATTGGCTAGTTGTGTAGGCAAAGTTATGGAGAGGATGATCCTGGGACTCCTGGAGTGGTGCTTGGAGTGTAACGACATCTACCCAGATGCCATGGCAGGTTTTCGTGGTCGAGCATCGATTGACAATATAGTCGACCAAGTCACTTACGTCCAACACGAGAAAGATCGTAAGCGTCTCTGGGCATCTTTGTTTCTAGACGTTAAAGGGGCGTATGACAACGTTATGCATGAAGCTGTTCTCACCGCTCTGGAAGATATAGGAGTAGGTGGTCGGATGTATCGCTGGATACGTAGTTATTTGTAAATACGATCCTTCTTTGTCAGCACTGAAGACGGTCCAACCTCTCCACATTAAAGCCACCATGACGTCCCCCAGGGTGGCGTACTCAGCCCAGTGCTGTTCAATCTTACGTTAATTGCTCTCACTGAGCATCAACCAAGCACGGTCAGGCTATCAATGTACGCAGATGATATCTGCATTTGGGCATCGGCTGTAACACGCCTGCAGTTACGAGGGAGAATTCAAAAAGCTGCCACTGAAACATTACGCTACCTACAAATAGAGGCTTGGAAATTTTTTCCGAAAAATGCGCCCTCGTAGCTTTTACACGAAAGCCTATGGATAAGTACACTATAAGCATCAATGGTCAAACTGTACCATACGTTCGATTGCACAAGTTTTTGGGCGTCATGGTTGACAGGAATCTATCATGAAGCGATCACGTTTCGTACATGAAGAAACGGTTAATGGACATCTGTAATATACTGAAGTTCGTTGCAGGGAAGACTTGGGGAATGTCTCCCAGTGCAATGCTACAGCTGTACAGAGTACTTTTTCTCGGTTTTCTGCGGTACAGTTTATCGGCATTGACCAATGCAAGCAAAACAAGCCTTCGAACGCTACAGAGTGTTCAGTCCCAGGCACTCCGGATTTGCCTCGGCTTGCCTCGTAGTGCGTCGACAATGGCTACTATAGCTATCGCCGGTGACCACCTCATCACGACACATATCGACGTTGAGGCACTTAGGACACATATAGGGCATATTGTTCGGACACTCTGCCACCACCTAGCCACTTTACCAGCGACAGACCAGATTCGTCATTTTGCCAAACGGTCATCACATATTGCGATTCTTTGCCAACATGCTTCACACCCGCCGCCAGGCCTTCGACTCCTCCCTGGTGCCTGACTCAGGCTAACGTCAGGCTAACTATACCTGGCATCCAGAAAAAAGCAGATATGTCGTCACCTGCACTTGTTATACGAGACGTATCAAGGCTGTATACACGTATACGCCGACGGCTCTGTTTTACAGAAGAGTTCAATGGCATCATTTGTTATACCGATAAAAGACACGACAAGAAAATTCAAGACCTCCCACCTTACGACATCAACGGGAGCAGAGCTCACAGCTCTTCGTGCCGCATTGCAATGCATCAACGACCAACAGCCACAAAAATGGGCAATTTTCAGTGACTCAAAGGAGGCGCTGCAATCCCTTCTATCACCTTTACGCCACGGCCCCTACGAACAGCTGGTATTGGAGATTGCAGAAAAGACTCACCAACTCATTGAGGAAGGACATGAAATAGCCTTTCAATGGCTCTCAAGTCATTGTGGAATAATTGGCAATGAACGGGCCGATCGAGCTGCCCATTCTGCCCATACTGAAAGCGATGAAATATCAATTCCGCTTTCCAGAACTGACGCTGCACGGAAACTCAGCATGCTTGCTCGCAAGTGCACCTCGTCACAATGGAACGAGTCACATTTCATCCATGCACGGTTAGGTACTTTGGACCCAACCCTTAGTCTTCGAATTTCTCCGGAATCACGCCGACGAGACGCTACTATGCTGTGCAGATTATGGTTGGGCGTCGCATTTACCAATGCGTACACGTTCCGCATGGCAATGGCTGACACTGCTGCATGCGACCATTGTGGCAGCGATGAAACCACTTGGCATATTCTGTGTGAATGTCCACAATACAGCTCGCAGAGACAGTCACTCTGTAATGCACTAGATGAACTGCAATACCAGCCTCTTTCGGAAGAAAGAATCCTCCGCTGCCGACAGGACTTTATGTCGCAGAAGAAGGCTGTGAAGGCGCTCCTGTGCTTCTTGCGTTCAACCGGCCTGTCCAAACGACTGTGATCGGAACACCCTGAATGTGTGCGCATGTGTTTTTTTTCTAATTTATTTTTATCTCTCTATTTCTATCCTATTTCCGACCCTTTTCCCCACCCCCGTATAGGGTAGCAAACCAGTTCGTCTAGGTTAACCTCCCTGTCTCTTCCTTTTACTTATTTCTCTCTCTATAGGTCTGAGTTTCCAGTAATAAATTAAGTATTTGCATTTTCTTTGTCCTTGTGTTATTTTGCGCTAACTAAGGATGAGCTATTTCTAACTAGGACGAATTTCTTTTTAGAAGCACTTGAATCGTCTGCTGCCTCTTTTCGTAGGGCGTTTTTGAGCTGTCAATAATGCTCGTGTGAAAGATAGGCAGCAAAAACGAGAGAATGCCTTGGAGTTTGTCGTATATTGTCTGACGTAAGGAAGTTTTATATAGGAGCAGACAAAGATCATGTTTTCACAGCCGAATGTATGCACATATAAGAAAAAAAACGTAAAACAGGATGTGTCATGAAATGAAGAAAGAATAAATTAATAGACAGTCACCACCGAATATGACTTGTTTATGAACTAGTGATTCGATGCATTCGTTAAAAGCATATCTGACGTATTCACGACGGCCTCCTCAGTGAATAATGTATTTTGTCATTGTATCTTTCCAGTTACTGGTAAAAACATTTATGATATAAACCAACAATGCAATCTTCATACTCGTATATGTCACATAACTCAAAGCCAGGGCAACCAGAAAAACACGTTCACGGTCAAACTAACAGTCGAACTAACAAAGAAAAATACTCACGTGGCCCGAAAAGTTTTTGGCATAACCAATAATTGCTTAAATGGGTTGCACGAACGAAAATTTGGCAGATCCGACGTACCTCTGAATCGACGTTGTGCGAAGCATGTGGAGGTGGGGGGCCATGTTGCAATTTAAAATGCCTTCGTAGGGACCTTCGACGCAACAATTTCGGTCTGCCTGCCTGCCTGCCTGTCTGTCTGTGCTGTCTGTCTGTCTGTCTGCCTGCTGTCTGCATGTCTGTCTGTCTGTCTGTCTGTCTGTCTGCTGCATGCCTGCCTGCCTGCCTGCCTCTCGCTGTCTGTCTGTCCTGCCTGCCTGCCTGCTGCCTGCCTGCCTGCCTGCCTGCCTGCCTGCCTGCCTGTCTGTCTGTCTGTCTGTCTGTCTGTCTGTCTGTCCTGCCTGTACGTCTGTCTGTCTGTCTGCGGTCCGTCTGTATGTCTGCTGTCTGTCTGCCTGTCTGCCTGTCTGCCTGCCTGTCTGTCTGTCTGCCTGCCTGCCTGCCTGCCTGCCTGCCTGCGCCTGCCTGTCTGCCTGCCTGCCTGCCTGCCTGCCTGCCTGCCTGTCTGCCTGCCTGCCTGCCTGCCTGCCTGCTGTCTGTCTGTCTGTCTGTCTGTCTGTCTGTCTGTCTGCTTGTCTCTCTGTCTGTCTGCCTGCCTGCCTGTCTGTCTGCCTGCCTGCCTGCCTGCCTGCCTGCCTGCCTGCCTGCCTGCCTGCCTGTCTGTCTGTCTGTCTGTCTGTCTGTCTGTCTGTCTCAAGGAGCATTAAAAAATTGCTGGAGTGGAAGCTTCCACAATGCTTTGCCAGCAGAAGTGAAGCCATCTTTTACCACGGAAGATGGCGGAAACATGCTCTTTTCTGATAGTGCCCACTTAGAGATCGTGTTTTTGATCTGTTATTGCTAATTCTATGTTACTTTTAAGTAAAAGACAGTTGTTTCTGTCAAGATACACGCAAAATCGAGTATTGGTGACTGTATTCCCAAGTACTTTGCCTACAATCGGAGGCTCACTAAGGAAAACTAGTTACACTAAGATGCACTTGGAGCACTATGACCCGAAAAAGTTTCCACATTACACTCTTTGGGCGTGCGAGGGAAACGCTCCGTTCTTAATGGCTGAATGGTGATACATTATCATGGCCCTGGTAAGATCGCCGCTGCAACCGCCGTCTTGCCAGAGGCACGGCTTCACTCGTTGGCCATGATTTCCACTCCAGCAATTTCTTTAATCCCCTTGGTCTGCCTGTGTCATTCCATCCACCCATCCGTACATCCGTTGCCGGTATGTCTGTGAGTCCTATACGTCCATAGTTCACACTACGTATATCCTGCTATAGCCGATCTAAGCCACTGCTAATGTTGTTTTGTTTTCTGGTCGGCGTGTTTTCATTTTATCACGTCTTTCACATGTGTCTCTCGTGCTGTTGAACCTTGCAGAAAAAAAAACGGGTTCGACGCTAATTTGAACACAGGAAATTTGACCGGCAAGCAAGTGTTTATATGATATTAAGATTCCCGAGCTTGAAAACTCTTTAGCATCATGCATCTAAAGAGGTTTTTAACAATTATACTATTGAGTGAAAGCAAAGTGATATAGCACCTTGCGAATTTCTTAACAAGCGGGTCAATTTCAAGTGTCTCAGACTATACAAAAGACTGAGGCCATAATTCCACTCATAATCATTATGGCCCAGAGTTGGTTATCAATTTCTGAGGTGCAGGTGAAAGACACGACCTCTCAGCTGACTCCTAGTTGGGAACCAAGTGCGGTAACTCGAAAGAACTGAATAAAGCTATTCCTCAGGCACACATCATTATTACCAGCTATATTGTAATGACAAAACGTGGAGCTACATTATAATACGTTGCAGGCTAGATGGTTCGAATAAGTGAAGATGGGACTGAGTGCTTTGTCACGTCTTGTGTTTGTGTTGTTTCGTGCTTAAAAAACAATATAGGTGCTCCTACACATGTGCGTGTGTTGTCTTGCAGATGCTGCTGAGTAAACAGATGATGATTTATGAAATACTGGCTACCTCTCAAAACCATCTTTGGAAGCTTTCAGCGGTCTGTGTAATTGTCGCTCTTTCAGTATACGCCATGAAATCAATGTACGTTACGCGGGGGCATGGAGCTGTCCAGTAACACCGCTAAGGTTCGCTGACGGGAAGTTCATAACAGCAATTCGGTTCTTGCTACATCACGTTGTCAACATCTTCAACAAAAGTTCCTGATTCAGTTTGAAGATCGCTGAGAAATAATGCGGAGACTCTCTAAGGAAAACGTTCAAAGTTTTCCAAGTAGCGGCGATAATCGCAGGGCATATTATTGCTACGTTCGAGAAGAGAATGATAACTAAAAACTGTTGGTAGAGTTTTCAAGCAACTTACACTGTGCTTTGGGTAAAAAAAATTTACCGGAAATATTTCTTAACATGGTAAACTTTATTTTGTATGCAAAATCGAGCAGCTAAAGAAAGCAAAATCACCATCAAGTGTTTGGTTACTCGACAGCAGTATTTTGTATTGTGAAGGCGTAAAATAAATTAAGAGCATAAGCAGCAGTGTTCGCAACGCACAAACAAAACGCATATGATGAATCCTTGAGTTCTTTGCTAGTAATAGCCCCTGGATTGGGACATACAGGTGGGCAAACCATGTGTTTAGACGCAGAAGGACTGGTATAGCGTCCATAGAACATGAAGGTGTTTACAGTCAGCAACAACGTTCCGATGGCGTAGTTGATACGGTATAACCTTGTGTGTGGCACTTCATTGGAGCCGTTGACGATGGTTAGAAGGAGAATGGCCGCGGACGTGGCGAAAGCGAAAATGGTCATGGTCAGGCTCACGTCACCATGCTGCATCTCGAACAGACCGGAAATGTCGTTGAAGGAGCGCGAGCTGAGCAACACCAAAGAAGGCACGGCAAATGCGATCTCCATCATCTTCAGCAGACCGCCGATGGTGAGAAGGTAGAATGGGAAGCTCTTCATCGTCACTCGGTCAGCACTCAGCTTGTTAGTTTGCTCGTCCAACTGTTTTCGCTCCCAGAAAGGCGTGCTTGCTTGCTTGTTCTTATAGGCATTGGTTCGTACCCACTGCGGTGGCTATTCTGATGAGGAAAAGAATTGGAAATTTAGATGAATGAACAATAAATATTCAGTCATCTAGGCAATACTAGAGTCGACAATAATAAGTTCACTAATGACACAGAAAGGCAAACCTCTGTTTCCCTCTTCTTTTCTTTGACCCTGACGTGGCACATACCCATTAGAGGGTTGACTATGTAAAAGGTGAATTATTCCTATCAATAACGTATTCGGTTATTCTTAAGTCCACTGTTTGATAACTGTAACTAGTTGCCAATTTTAGGTGTGAATTCCTCTTTGAATTGGATGCTTCTTTTATGTTCGCACTCACTTTTTTATTTATCACACTTAACCGCTACTGCACTAAGGCAAAAAGCTTAAAAGGTGGCTGTGTATGCCTTGCTTATTATTAGAAAGAAGGAAATGCACACGAAACCAGATAAAATAGACGACAAGACATTAGACCAATGGTGGTGGTTGTGTGGCCTTCCGCGATAATCTGATTTCGTGTTTGTTTACCTTCTTGTGTCATAAAACCTTAAAATCTAGTTGACATTTATAACATACCACATTCGTTCATAAAGACGAAGGCCTTACACGTTTATAAAACCCGAAAAGTTGCTGTAGGCGTCGGCGGCGTCAGCGTGTTGGAAGAAAACATCGTCATCTACTAATGTCGTTCCCAGATGAGGTCGTCGTGACGTCACATAAAAACAAAACTTGTTTCACTGTTAAGACGTCGTAATCACATGTCCAAATTAGCCAGAGTTTACTTTGGCGCTGCGACCGTTCAGCGACCGAGGGGATGATGGGTAGCACACGGCCTTGCCCTCAGCCGTCGTGCTCGCGGGCTTCAAACGCACTTGTGGCTTTTTTATTGTCGTGTTTTGGTCCTGTTTCAAAAAAAAAAAACCCAGGCCTGCGCGAAAGGCGTAGCAAAGTCACAGTGAAAGCTAGAGGAGTGGCCTTTCAGAGCGTTTTCTAAACACTCATTGGGTAACTGCTGCAAGCAGACTTGCTTGATGCCCACTAAGGCATTTATATTAAAACTTTTAGGGTAGTAGGTTGGCATTCACTATGCTTTTTTTGTCATTCTTGTGAGAAGTGTTATATTCACTAAACTATGTCGACGAAATTTGTGCCAATCATTCATGCAGTAGCTGGCGACGATGAGAAATTATGCCCAAAGGCGTGGGGCTCGTGGGGCAGGGTGAGAACGTCCAGCGCTGGGTCGCACGATCAAGCTTTCGATTGCGCTTGTGAGAGAGAATTGGCCACACTTATTACCTTTGGTTCTTTATCTGCGGAAGAATTTCTTTTTGCTGATTTTTCAGGAGTCATCAATGCCAGTCTCCGGTCTTGGCTAGGGCTCGCCCTGGTCGGCTAGTCACCCTGCTGCATCGGTACCACTGGAGAGTTTCCTCAAGAAAAGCGTAAGCAGTTTGCCTGTCGTGCTTGTGCCCATTAATGGCGGAGCTATTCTGTTGAGTGAAACGGAGGTGTTTCAAGAAGAGCTTGGCAACATAACAGGGCATTTTCTCGACATCTCAGAGGTGAGGCGTTTTGGCAAGACTGGAATATTATGCAGGTCTTCAATGCTTCAAATATTATGCAGGTCTTCAAATATTCAATGCCTAACGGTGTTACTGGCCACCACGAGATTTGCGTTCATTGCTCTTTGTACTTTTATCCCCTCCTCATCTTGTTTGCGTGAAGGGTGTGGTGTTGTGGCGTCATCCTTGGGAAGGATGCGCACTGTGTGTCGTTAGGTTGTGTGCTTTATATAGATGTCAATGCAGACCAGCACACTTGATTGCCAGTAGCCAAATACGTGTGTACGCGTTGCTTCGTGCTGTGGTTTTAATAAACGGCTGCTAATCAGTCCTCGTTGTTGGGCTTCCGTGGAGTTCGCTTCACTCGCTCGTGTCAGTGGGCCAATAACCGGTGCGTGCCGAGTTCCGCGTCCAGTCGTCGGGCCCCTTGCTGTCGTTCGGACGCTGCCCGCTGACACAATAACACGGTGACGAGGATGTGGGATTTGTTCTCCGCAACCACGAAGAATCGTGAGGGAGTTTTAGATGCGGAGCATCTAATACTCGAGGCTTGTAGTGCGGCGCCGTCCGCAAGCTTCCTCCTCCTTCTTCCACCATCTGTGCATCCCTTCCTCCTCTACACACCGCGCGCGCTTCACTCCTCCACCATCTGTGCACCCTTCCTCCTCTACACACCGCGTGCGCTTCTCCTCTTCACGAACATTCGCTAGCTGTATAATGTAGCGCGCATGCGCCGTCACGCTTCGAGAACATCGGCAGCTGACGCGCGCGCATGCGCCGTCGCGCTTCGAGAACATCGGCAGCTGACGCGCGCGCATGCGCCGTTGCGCTTCTCCCCCTTCTCGAACATTCGACAGCTGACAGTGCATGCGCCGGCGCGCTGTATATATACTCAAGGTCGGTGCTCGCTCGCTCAGTTGCCGCTCGTCGGTTGGTTTGTACGGCGCGTCGACGTCCGAGGTCGCAATAATCGACGTCCCTTCGACCAGCGCCGGCCAAAGTGTTGGCGGAACCGCAACCAAGTCGTCGTCCGAAGACAAGGCAGCGCGGAGAAGAGCTCGCGACGCCGGACGTAAACGTCGGCGTCGAGCGGAAGATGCTCAACTTAGAGAACGTGAAGCCGCTGAGAGACGTCAGCGTCGAGCAGCAGCACCGGATTCGGCCGCTTTGAAACGTAAGCGTCGACAAGAGGACCCGGACTTTCGAAAACGGGATACGTGTCGTACGTGTTCACTCATTTAACACCCCTCCTACAACCACGTTAACCAATTTAGCCAGCGACCCAAGTAAGTCGCAAATTTAACACCCCATTTCACACCACGTTAACCAATTTAGCCATCGACCCAATTAGTAAGTCGCACTTTAACACCCCGTTAACCAATTATGCTCCGCATCCTCCTCAGTGTTCCCCCGAGGGAAGCTGCGGGCAATTTTTTTGTACTGCCCGTTTTTTCGTTCTGCTTGGGCTGATGCCTCTAGGCGTCCGCGAGGAGTGCTAAGCCTCGTGCATTCTTTTGGGCAGACCTTTCAGTTTAGGCCTTTGCCCTCGTTCCGTTCTGTGACTTCCTTGCCTCTCATATCAGCATGGCCTATTTGCAAACGCCTTCCCGCGTTCCTTGCACTGCCGGGGCCACCCCGATTCCATACCCTGATTGGCAAAAAATGTTTCAGGCCAACCTCGAGGCGCACGGCGGCAGCGGCTGGTGCGACGTGCGACGCGCGTCGGCACTGTTAGCCTTACTAGAAAAGGAGGAACAGAGATTATATTTTCCGGCAGCACGAACAAGATGAAGCCCAAAACCTATCGGAAAATGCGGCGTTAATTATGCCAAGTGACGAGGTGCCCACGTCGGCGTCTCAAAGCGATTCATTGTTTACGGCCGGATTGAAATTACAAACGCTCGTGGAATAACTCGATCGGCTTTTTGCCGCGTCCCTCAGCTCATTGGTAGAACATCACGAATTCACAAGTCGGCGGCAACCACCCGGGGCAAATTTCTTGGAATATGTGACGGTTCCTAAAGAAAGGGCCGTGAGATGTAAATTCCGCGTAACGTACGCGGAACGCGTCCGCGACCAAATCATTCACGGTACCTCCAATCTGTGGGTTAGAGCGAAATTGCGTGCGCATGAGGAAGAGTAGTCGTTAGAGAAGGCCGAAGAAATTGGGTGTACCTTAGAAGCGTTGTCCATGGTTAATCGAGCGTTTGTTTCGGATCAACCTCAAAGTTTTCAAGTGATCGGACATGGCGCGCAAGATGGCGGCGAGAGTGCTCAACGTAGTTTCATGCAGTTGAAAACGTGTCTTACTTGCTCATGTGTGATTAAGGTGTTTAATCCGGATCTACACGTGGTAGTTTCAACCGATGCATCTGACGTTAGTATCAGAGGAGTGTTACAGCAGCGGTATGGTTCTAAGCTTGAAACCGTAGCAATCGCACCAAGAACCCTGTCAGAAACTGAAAGGAAATACTCTGTGGATGAACGCGAAGTGCTTGCGTGCTGTTCGCATGTGAAAATTGGCACATTTACCTTTGGGGCAGGCGTTTCACTCTTAGAACTGACCATCAGGCTGTAGTTGCTTTGTTAGCAGCAGGAGATGCCGGTCATCGACCGTTAAGAATTTCAAGGTGGTAATCCAGACTGTTATACTACTAATTTGATGTAGAGTATTATTAGGGCTATTATTAGGGTAGAGTATTATTAGGGCCTTGTCTAGACTGCCATTACAAAACAGTCCAGAACTTAGTCAGTAGGAAGAAATAGTATCATTAGTGAGATCACTAGTCGATAAAGAAACTGTGCAGCTTGCAAAAAGTACGGATGAGACATTACAGAAAGTGTGTGAGTATGTATCCAAGGGTTGGCCATCAAAAAAACCTAATAATGACTTAATGACATTTTCATGTAAAAAATGATCTCTCCTTTGTAGACGGGTTACTTATGCGTGGTGACCGTGAAGTCATCCGGAATGTCCTTATACCTACTTTCATGTAGTTAGAACTTGAAAATCGTCAAGAAATAGTACGAACTAAACAACTCCTCCGTGAAAGATTTTGGTGGCCGCAAATAAATCATTTTGTGGAGGAATATATAAAGCATTGTCATCTCTGTCAGCTAGCAGATAAGTCAGCCAAGCCTGGTGTGGTGCCGTTGCAGCCAGCCGAATGGCCAGATGGGCCATGGAAAAATTGGGTATGGATATTGTCGGCCCATTAGATGTGTTTTTTCTAAGGTATCGCGTAACATGGGTGGATTACTATTCTAAGTGGCCCGAGGTTCTTGGAACGAATACAATATCAGCATAGGACGTCATTAAGCTGTTGGACTGGTCATTTAGCCATGAAGGGCTACCAGAAATATTAGTTACCGATAATGGTGCACAGTTTGTGTCACAGCAGTTTGAGAACTATCTTAAGAAAAAAGGTATTCGTCACGTGTTCTCGTCAAATTATTATCCCCAGTCCGATGGTCAAATAGAACGCCTGAATAGGGTTCTGAAAGAACATTTACAGGTAGCTAGACTGAAAGAGAAAGATCCAGCAAAAAGCATGACTGAATTTTGGAGTTCATACAGAGTCACTCTACATGTGGTGACAGGTCTTTCGCCGTTTTTTTGCTGCATGGCCGTCAACCGCAATCTAAAATAGACATTAGCAACTTTAGGATCCGTCCTCAGGTACCTGGGTTACAAGCTTATTTGCCTCAGGTCCGTAATAGAGTCTCTGCAAAACAGCAAAACAGTAAGGAATATTTCGATTAAAAAAAGGCGCGCATAAACACCACATAAAAGTAAGAGATTTTGGTTAAAATAAGGTTATATAGGAAAGGTAAACATAGGTATAGCAAGCCTCATAGCGTGCAAGCTTAGGTTGCGCCTTTCACTTTTGTGCTAAGTGATGGCAAGAAGTGGAACGCTCCCAAACTGACAGTTTTTCCTGAGGGTTCCTTGGAGAAGGTGGCTCGTCCTACGCCACCTGAAGAATTAATTTACTCTTATTCTAACCTAGATCGTTGTGATCATAAGCCCCTAGATCCCCTGCTCTAGTTGGCTCCCCCCATCCAAAATTTTCAGACAGACTCTCAATTGTCAGAGCTCTCGGTTAATGAAAAGTCTGAATCAGTGGTTCCTTAGGGAATGTTAGGATGTCAAGAGGACCCTGTTGGGCAAACCTCGATAACTGTTCGATATCATATCAATCCCGGGACGGGGAAAATGATGGGACGATGGGGTTTTTGAAGATGACCAAAAATGGTCGCAATCCACCGAGCTCTTCTGTGACCACATCCACGCCGTGAGACAAAGCGCCCAGAGTGGTTTAAAGATTTTGTGACTTAAGTGCTTACATCATGGAGATTGACTGAAGTATTGAGTGCGTGTTGTTTTGCATGATCCGGGAATGAACTTGTGTTTTGTGGTGCCACTCATGGATGTGCGGACAGGTCATTCATCTCGCCGTTGGTGTGAATTTAGTTGGGTGTGTGAACACTCACGGGACTGTGATGGCTGTTTCCATCGACGGGGGGGGGGGGGATGTGGTGTTCTGGCGTCCTCCTTGGGGAGGATGCGCACTGTGGGTCGTGTGGTTGTGTGCTTCATATATAGATGTCGTTGCAGACCAGCCCAAAATGTTGTCAGTAGCCAATTACGTTTGTACGCGTCGTTCCGTGCTGTGGTTTAATAAACGGCTGCTAGTCACTGCGGTAGTTGTTGGGCTTCCGTGGAGTTTGTTCGACTCGCTTGTGTCGGTGGGCCGATATCCGACGCACGCCAAGTTGCGAGTCCAGTCGTCGGGCCCCTTGCCGTCGTTCGGACGCCGCCCGCCGACACTACAAAGGGCGTTGTTCACGGTGTTTCAACTAACATTAGTCTTGAAGCATTATTAAATATGGTCTCTTCGGCTAGCGTCATATCTGTCTACTAATGCATCAGACCTGTAGGTGATACGCGAGCCCCTACTGAAAGCGTCATCGCTACCTTTGCCGGTCTCACACGCCCCTCTGAGCTGAAGGCCTGGCCTTATCTATTCCGCGTAGAGGCATTGAGACCTTGTCCACTGCAAAGCCGTAACTGCTGGCTATTCGGTCATAGTTCTAAATGTTGTAGGTCCTCATTGAGATGTGCGAAATGCGGTGGTCCACATGACGCATCAGAATGTCAGGTAGACAACTGCAGGTGTTGCCTATGTCATGAAGCACACACAGCTACGCACAACAGTTGCCCTGTTCGTGAACGTGAAACACATTCTGGATAGTGGAGAAACGCCATTGTTCTCGGTCTGAGGCAACATCCTTCATTAACGAGCGCGAAGTGGGCTACGCTGCTGCTACGTCACGCCTGTGTGGGTCCATGAAGTGAAGGGCGCTTCCGCAGTGTCGGCAGCGATAGATAAGGTCACTCCGATGATTATGGAACGGCTTCTCAACACCTATGCTGAAGGTCTGACCGAGATGCTTGCCGCCAGGTTTAAACAGCCTGGTTCCCTCTTTCGCTGCACACACTGTCAAGGTTCAGGGTGAAGCTTGGCACCTCGACAATGAACAAAACAATCGGTGTCAAAAGACGTCCCCCCAAAGAAGCTCGTCAGCTCTCAGTCGCCGACCCCTGCGGGGCCAGTGAGTCGTTTGGCGAAATGAGGCTTGGTAATACCATTCATAAACGACGCAGTGCTCCATTGTCTCCAACCAGTTCGCCCATGTCGAAACCTAAAAAGGTAGTACTGATAGCAACAACGAGCACGACGTTTTGCGTTCTGCGGTTGAGTAAACTATGTCAAGTCCATCATAGCGCCTGTAAAAGTTCTCGAGTGGAATTGTCTTTCCGTATCTTGCGCTTACACAGATCTTATGTCATACAGCAAACAAATGCTAATATGATTTTACTTCAAGAGTTTAACCTTTCGGTAAACCAGAAATTTACTCTGAATAATTTTCGAACTTTTAGACTGGATCAGGCAGGTAGAGAACGTGGATTGTCGTCTTCAAAAATGTATCATCATGTTACTGTAATTTTTGAACATATTTGTGCAGATTGTGAGTTGTTAGGAATAGTTTGTTGCCTTGCCGCGGTGGTCTAGTGACTAAGGTACTCGGCTGTTGACCCGCAGGTCACGGGATGAATCCCAGCTGTGGCGGCTGCATTTCCGATGGAGGCGAAAATGTTGTAGTCCCGTGTGCTCAGATTTGGGCACACATGAAAGAATTCCAGGTGGTCTATATTTCCAGAGCCCTCCACTATGGCGTCTCTCTTATACACATGGAGGTTTTCGGACGTTAAACCCCACATATCTATCTATCTAGGAATAGGTTATTTGTTACCCGACTCTTAAAGTATTACAGTGAATAATGCGCACTTTCCGAATGGACTAAAACGCACAGATCACCTAGATTGTGTCATAAAGAATTCTTCTTCAAAATCAATTTTTTGTAAGGGGGATTTAATCGCATCACACTTCTTGGGGATTTAAAACAGATGTCTCAGTGGCAAACGATTGTGGAGTTAGTTGCAGGATAATAATTTTTGTTGTCAAAACTCTGGACAAGTTACCTTTTCATGTGGGATAAGCTCATCAACATTAGACCTGACTTTGTCGTGTGGTCAGTTTAAAATTTCATCGTGAGAAACGTTTGATAATGGGATTAGTAGTGATCATATACCGATTACCTATGAAATAATGTTACCACACCTCACCTCTTGTATCAGGAAAGAGCAGTTCATCAACTCTAAAATTATAAAACAGTCTTAAAACCTGCACTTTCGTCATTGAGAGGACGTGTCGGGCAGCAACAAGCTACTTCAGTAGTAGTGTGTCTAAGAGACTCTGCTCAGCCGGCAGAGGTTTCTGTTAAGAATGGCGGCACACCGTCGAATTCGGCTTAGTGGGATGAAGACGACGTAAAGCTGCCTGGAAACGCTTACGCCACAACCATGCTCCGAAAAATTAGGTTGACTATAAATTCCACGCAGCACAGTTTAAGCTTACAGTCGCTATAGCGAAAGATAAAGACAAATCTGAATTACATTCGCATTTATCAAAACCTGATAAAAGATCTCCTCTGTGCAGGTTTCAACAGAACAAAGAATCTACACAGGTACCAGCTGTTCGAAGTCAGTATTGCTGTCTCCTGAAGAGGCAACCGATTTGTTAGAGGGCATCGCTAAAGGACTTGAAGCGCATTCCGCTTCGTCATGCTTGAGACCCATGACATTCAAAAGCTCCACCTCTAACTTTCCAGAAGTCGCCATGGCGCAACTGGCAGATGTTATACCAACTATAAATCAAGCGACTCCCGGTCCAGATCAGATTACAAACTCTATGTATAAATTGATATTATTTTCCCATTTCGATGAGCTTTTGAATATTGCTAACTGCTCCTTACAGCACACATGGATTCCAAGCGCATGAAAAATTGCTAAAGTTGTGTTGCTGGGAAAAATCAAAGCCTCGTATTTGCCCCGGTTAACGTTCGGCTAATTTCGCATACTTCAAGCTTAGTTAAAATAGTTAAAATAATTCTTCATAGCAGGCTCAATGAATTCATCGCTCTTCGGGGTATCCTTTCGCCAAGGCAAGTAGGATTTAGACAGGGGCGCTCTGCATGGTCAGCTCTTGTTGACTAGGAAAGATTGATTCGCCTTGAAAAAATATCTGGTGAGCTTTCTGCTTTATTCAGATTAGATATTGCAAAAGCCTATGATAGTGTGGAACACAGTATATTGATTTCAAGATTAGTGGACTGTGATATGCCCAAGTTCATTAGATCTGTGTTGAGGAGTTTCTCTTTGAGAGACAATTATTTGTTGCCACGAGGAAATTACATCTGCCTCATATAAGCAAACGAGAGGTGATTCGTAAGAATCAGTTTTGCCCCGTTTTTTTATTAATTATTCTGTTATCGTCACTTCCAGTTCATAAAAATGTTCCTCTTTTCCTCTACGCCGATGATATCGCTTTTTTCTCGTCATCCCGTGATATCAATACTTTGTATCAAATCTTACAGTCGTGCTTGAGTGAGCTTGAAGTATGGGTTGGCGGGCAGTTTTTTTTTGCTTAATGTTAAGAAATGTGCTCTGCTTGTATTTCTTCTATTCGTTCCCGTTATTTTTTTACTGCATTATCGAAATTATCTGATTCCACAAGTAACGGCACTGAAATATCTAGGCATTCTTTAAGTGGACAATTTATATTGGCAACCACAAATAGAATCAAACACCCCTAAAGCAGAAAGTGCCTTTGGATTGCTACGCCGATTTTGCAATCAGAATTCAGGGATGCGCAGGGATGCGCAGTGCCACCACGGCATGATGCAAAGACGCAAACTTCAATTCCTTGCCTCTCGTCCCATGTAGTCATCGTGAGCCTTATTCCTTCCCTGTTTTTTTTTTATATCGGGGCTGGAGGATCACACGATGCATAGGCACCAAGAACATCATGCTGAAGCAAGGTGATGAGCGCATGACGTACCCCAGCCTCATTGTGAACGTACGCCATCGATGTTGTGTCGTTTTGGCGTTCTCTGTTGTACATTACCAGTTTCACTGAGGGGATCAGTCAGTGCGTGTACTTTAGGAGAGGCTGCAAGAATAAAGTATTGTGAACGCAATACAACACGTCGCTCCGCTGAAAATGCGGTCAGAGACGACGCACCAAGCACAAGCTAAGTGTTATGAGGGTTGGCAAAGGCACGATGCAGGAACGACGAGAAGGCGAATGTAATCAAAATAGTAGTAGTAGTAGTAGTAGTAGTGTATAGTAGTAGTAGCAGTGGTAGTATGTGTGGTTTTACGTAAAAAAAACACGATACGAATATGAGGGACGCTTGGTGTTCTTTAACGTGCACTGACATCGCGCAGTACACGGGCATCTACTTTTTCGCCTCCATCTAGATGTGACCACCGCGACCACAATCGAACTCGCAGTAATCGGGTCAGCAGCGGAGCACCCTATAGCGACTGGTCCACCGAAGTGGACGATAAACGAGGGTCGATAAGTGAAGAACACCTCGAGGCTTTTCAAAACAAAAGTAAAAAGAAATACCAAGCTGAGATTTCGTTTGCTTGTTTTATTATTTTTCGCAGCGTTTATTCATTACACTGATCTTGAAAGGGCAGTGCAAAGACACGAGGAAAAAACATAGAGGCAAGGAGTGCTGTTTTTTTCCCCTCTGCCTTTGTGGTTCCCTTTGAAATTAATATGAAGCAGCTAACCCAAATAAAAGTACTCCTCATTCCTGCTGCACAACAGAACACACAAATTGCACATGCCAAGTAGAATAATGTCACGTGCAACACTGTTAATGAGTTACCATTTAAAATGCAGGATATATTCAGGAGACAGAATATTTTTCGTCTGTTTCTATAGATACAGCTAGCATTTAACAAATTTCTGATGAAGAGCATGCAAAGACGTAAAACAGGACCATTCTTTGCTGTACACATCAGTCCCTAGATCTTGGGGTGCACGCCCATGAGAAGAGCAAGTGGCATTCATGAGAAATTGAGTGTTTTTCGCGACATGTAATATTGAAAATCTTAAAAGGAATGATCCGTAGTGCCCAGTGCACTGTTACGCCTGTCAGCTCGCAATGGTCAAACCTAGCACGGGGCTCTTTAGGTTGTTCACCGGTAGGGGAGAAATTGGTCCTACATGATTAGACCTAGCATGCTTATCTTCTTGTCTATCAGTGGTCTGGTTATTTGCTCCTGCGCTGCCCTTCCCAGCCACAACGAAACAAAAGAGACCCATGAGAGTGTTAATTAAATGGTGGACACTTGACGTACAATTCTAGAAAATGAAACGAAAGATCACATAGTGCGAATCGCGCGAGAAATGCATGCTTATGTTCAATCGTTGATACCTGTCTGCTATCTTAAGTATCATTTTTTTGTTTATTGCCATAGATATAAGTCGCCGACGTTGTTGTTTTGGGATATTTTAATTTTTGTAGAAAATAATTGTGCCGATAAAAATGATTTTGAGGACCTAAAATGTTGTTTTACCTGCCTGCCTTTGGCGCCTAAAACACACTTTTTAATGCATAAAAATCAGGCCTCTAGTTATAACAGCTGCAATATACCAATACTTACTTTTACGGGAAGAAACATGCATGTTTACGAAAAGGCAAGAAGCGTTGAACCTAAACTTGTTATGATGGCATGTGCTATGAAAATATGTATGATAGATGCAACTTCATCATTGGCGAAAAAAAAAAACAGCAGGGTGGGCGAGAGAACAGCTGAGTGTTAAGAATATTTTAGATTTAAAACAGCATGGATGGTAACAGAAGACAAGCGCAAAAATGAGAGGTAGAAAGGTAACTGAGCAAATGAGATGCATAAGTTTCCGGGGTTAACGTGGGCGCAGTATGTAGAAGACTTGGCTGATTGGAGAAATATTGGATTGGCACTTATCCTACAATTAGCATAGTCAGGTTGTTCTAGATAGTGATGAGGACCACCCAATTGTGAATCTACAATGCACAAGTTTGATTACATGAGTGGTGCACAGCTGCAAATTAATCGTATCAGTACTGCGACAAAAAGCGTGTCGAGAGGCAAATAAGGTATTACCCATAGCGTTTTCCGTGTGTGTAACAGGTTATTAGGTATCAAGCATTCATTCATTTATGTCAGATGCACTCACACGCCTTGGCATTCGAGAGGGGATTGGAGTGCAAGTGTGAAACAATAGGAAGAATTTGAACGTTTCAGCGAACACTTTCAATCCTAATCAAATGTTGGCTGCTGGATATTGTACAATTTCTGCTCGGGAGCTGGTCTATTGAATCGCCGCTACGATAACTAGTTGAATTACCGCTACCAATTTGATTAGACAAGTTTAGCCGTGAATTTCGCAAGACGGATCCACCTAAATAGAATTCCCAGGGGGCCGCCAGTTTGGAGATATTAATCTGAGAACATCAGAGAGAAACGCAATCTCATCCAATCTTTTTTTAATGAAACGTCTGTTCACGTGTTGAAGCCGAAATCAAGTGACGACATTGTTCAACATGGTTTCACACAGACCTCGAGCAGCCAATTGGCTTCACCTGTTGAAATAGTACAAAAAAAGGAAAAAATTGGCAGACCCCACGTACACAGGGAATCGATGATATGCGAAGCATGAAAGAGAAATGTTGATATGACACTTCGAAATCAGCACAACGTTACTAGGTGGAGGTAATGAGGCGGTACATGACTTCTGTGCCATGATTATCATGTGTGGATGTGTCGTTTACCTTCATCATTTATTCACGTTTCGTGATACCAAATTTAGTGCATGTGGAGCTAGTGAAACAGGCGTGAGCACGCTATGAGCATGGTATGTTGTCATGTTCTTACAATGACACGCGTATAAGGATTATCATGATTGCACCAGTCATATATTTCATCATCCATTGTAGTTACGTGACACCAAGTTTGGTATGACACGCATCTCGTGATTATTATGTTTGCACAAGTATGATACCTTCGTCATCTATTCATCTCCCGCAATACCAAATTTGGTATAATTGAGGCTGGCGAAACGGCCGCCAGCGCCTCATGATCGTGGCATGTAGTCATGTTGTTACATGACACGCATCTAATAATTTTCAAGTTAGGGTCTGTCACTTATATTCGCCATGCAATAATGCCATACCATACCAGTTTCAAAACGTGCAAGTGAACGAAACCACCGCAAGGGCTGCAGGACTACAATATGTAAATCATGACATTCATGGCATACAGGTCATCATTTTCATGTTATGACTACTCAAATATGCTCTTCATAGAGCCATGTTAGCCATAACAAGTTTGATATTGATACCATTATCGAAACGGCTAGGAGAGGTAAATGTCGTAGGTGGATAGATAGATAGATAGATAGATAGATAGATAGATAGATAGATAGATAGATAGATAGATAGATATAGATAGATAGATATGCTCGAAGTCACCGAAGTTGTCTATGTGTCGCATTCAAAAGAAAGAAGCAAAGAAAGAGAAACGAAAGAAAGAAAGGCACGGCACAATGGACAACTTTTTGCGCGGTGTATGGCTTTCTGAACGAGATCACTCGTAGGGACATCTTTCCTATTCTCGTATAGATGACACCACGATCACAAAAACAAAAGATCTAGTCTTTGTCTATTCGTTAGACCTGCGCTTCGACTGCTGGCGGTCTCGATGGCTGAACTTGACCATTTCGTGACAGCCTTCGTTATAGCCATTGACTTGATGATTTCAGTGACGCGTTATTCGGGCTGTGCAACGCACTTGCACTGTTTGGTCTCGTCATCGATATATGCTTCGCGACTTCAAGCGGCAGGTGAATTTTGTTACCTTGTTGGTACTCTGATGTTTTCAGCCGAATTTGTGGTCCATATATATACAAAAGGAGGAAGCTATCGTCAGCAGCCTCAACTCCACTGATCTTGGCGCATGAAAGCAGTTCATTCTGGGCCCTGTCTTCGTCCGAGTTGGCGCACTTAGGGATCTCAGGACACTTAGTGCTATTGCTGCATTTCTTAAACGGACAATAGTATGCGTTCACAGCCTTCTGTGCCTTTCGTTTCATTCTATTCGTTTGATTCGCAGCTTATCCACTACGAAAGCGCTTTTGACTGACCTGCGCAGCGGCCAAGACCTTTAAGAGCGGTAATCACTACAGGCCCGATTTTCACGTACTAAAAAGGTGTGTTTTAGGCACCAAGGACAGGCCGGCAAAAAAAAAGTTTTAGGCCTTTAAAACCTTGAATATAAGCACGATACCTTCCTACAAAACTTGAAACTTTAAAACAAAGACGTCGGTAACTTGTATTTACTGCACGAAGCAAAAAAATGATATTGTATTGAGGTAGCATCAAGCCAACAACGGTTGAACATAGACATGCATTTCCCACGTGATTCACAGATCAATAATTACATTTTATTGTCCAGCGTTGTGAGTAAGCTCTCCTTCGTCCAATCACCACTCTCCTGAGTCTCTTTCGTTTCGTCGTGACTGAAAAGGGCAGCGCAGGAGCGAATAACTTAACTACTGATACCCTATAAGGGAGGAAAGCCGGGTCTAATCATGTAGGATCAATTCTCCTTTGTCAGTGAACACCTCAGATGGCCCCTCACTAGGTTTGGGAATTTAGAGCTGAGAAGCGTAATAGATGCGCTGGGCACCTAGGATCATGCCTGTTAACATTCGCAACGTTACGTGTCGCGGAAAAACGCTAGATTTCTGCCGAGTTCCACTTACCTTTCTGGACAGCGCTCCAATCAAGGTGCAGGGAGTGGCGCACAGCAAGGAATGGTCCTGCTTTTACGTCACTCCTTAACATTTAAATTGGTGTTCTGACGTCGCTCACCATACACTCTTCATCAGAACTTGGTTAAATGCTAGCTATGTCTAGAACAAAATAGACAAAGAATGTCCCATCTCCTGATTATATTCTGCATTTTAAACGGTACCTCATAGGGAGCATTGCATGTGACATTCTGTTTCGCGTGTGCAATTTGTGTTATGTTGTGTAGCATGAATGAGAAGTGCTTTGGTTTGGGCTAGCTGCTTCATCTTTTTTTTATGAAAAGCGCTAAGACAAAGGGAAAAAAAGACAGCGCTCTTTGTCTCTATGTCTTTTTTTCCCTGTGTTTTCAGGCTGCTTTTTCGAAATGACTCTAATGAATGAAAGCTGAGAAAAATAACAATAAAACATGCAAAGGGAATGTCGGCTTGTTAATATTTTTATTTTCGTTTTCATTGGCTGTGAGATGCTCTACACAAATCAGCCCTCGTTTCGTGTCCCTCTTGGTTGACCAGTGACTAGGGTGCTCCGCTTCTGACCCTAATGTCGTGGGTCCAATTCTGGCCGTGTCAGTCGCATCTAGATGGAGGCGAAAAGGTAGTTGCCTGCGTACTGTGCGATGTCAGTGCACGTTAAAGAACACCGGATGATAAAAAATTTTGGAGACCTCCACTGCGGCATCCTTCATATTCTTCACCTTGGTTTTTTCGCGAAAAACCACACATACTACCACCACTACTACTACTACTACTAGTACTAGTAGTAATAGTAGTAGTACAACTACTACTGCATGAGACGAGAGATTCAAGTTGGCTCTTTTGCATCATGCTTTTGTGGTTTTTAGCAAACCAATTTGAAAAATCACCTGTGGTAGAACGCTTTTCATTGGGCACGCAAGTACTTCTAGTGTCTAAGTACAACTTTTTATGTCACCTAGAGAGGGTTGCCTAAAGAAGTAACTTACAAACAAAACTAAAGGTATGTGCACATCACATTTTTTACCCGAAGGCTCTGCAGCAGATGGGTTACAATGTCAAAGAAAACACGCCTTCATGGGTACAGCACTCTTGTGATTTTTATAAGCCATTTCATTCAGTCGTGAAGCCAACAAAATCGTATCATTGAAAAATGGGTTTAATACGAGATTCTAAATTCTTGAAACAATAAATATTGAGCGAAGAAGTTTGTTTATATACGATCAATCTTAAATGCGTCTTTTTCAATAATTGCTAGACGTGCGAGCTTTAATCGCAGGTTAATTCGACGCCTTAGTCCATTTTTCATAGTGGTACAGCTGTCATTTTTTATTAATCGCTTAGAGCAAACTTCGATGCCCTTTTGTTACGCCTGGGAATATATAATCGAACATCTTTGCCTCTGCAAAGGAAAAGCCGTTTGGTATAGATTCCAGGCAATCTGTGTCAAGCCCAGCGAGCGAGCCCACCTGACGCCATCACCCCAATGACGTCATCTAACCAGACGACGCCTGTGTGTCTTACGCAACGCACGGCAATCTCCCTCAGCCCACGGGCCCGGCAGTAGCTGGATGATGCAATCGGCGCCATTCAGTGTGGCGAGTCTTACGCAATGCGTGGCAACATCACTCGTCCATCGGTGCAACCCAGCGATGGTTCCTGACTGGAGGATTCTGACGTCATGGCCAAAGGCGGTTTTGACGGGACGTTGCTGACGTAAGACTCGGGGCCTGTAAAAAAAAGCAAGCGGCGCGTCGCGAAGTCGCCCACTGCGTCAGAGAGAAGACGACAGCTTTAGAGCATCTGAATGCACCTCGGCTCTTCCGAGTCTCTAAGCTTTCGGCCCCAGTGCCGATAATGTTACGCCTCTATTTCATGCTGTACATCCCCTATGAAAATGGCAACGTCCTGTATGTGTGCTGTATGGTTCCCCGAGGCGACACGAGGACGCAACCTGATTGTTTCCCAACTGTAACAATTTGGCCGCCAATTTTATGTTGCCTCAAGGCGTCATCCTGTATGTTTCCCATCTGTGACTATCCTGCATGTCTCCCAAATGTCGCGATTTCGCCGCCGCTTTTATGTCGACTCAAAGTGTCCATCCTCTATGTTTCCCATTTGTGACCGTTCTGTATGACTCCCAGCTGTCACAATTTGGCCGCCGCTTTTATGTCGCCTCTAAGTCCCCGTCCTGGACGTGTCCTGCAAGTAGCCACCTTTTATGCAGACAAGAAATTAAGGCCTGTTGCACTGTCTGCATGGTGCGGCACGATACGGCTGCTGTAATTGAAATATCATGGACATGTATACGAAACTCAGTAAACTTATTGATTTATTATCGTTTACACTACAGTTTAGAGCATTTTACAGACAGTATTCAAACAAATATTGTACATTTGTTGGTGGCTGAAGAAAGACAAGATTAACAGATCAGCCTTAACATCATGAAGCTTCAGCACATCATCAACATTATAAAGGTTTAAATTTTTCAGCATCTTTCTAGGTAATAGATACTACATTCATTTCTGAAAAACACACACACTCTTCACAATAGTAACTTCTGATCACAAGGCAAAATTCAAGGCATTCAAAACCTATTGGCTACTACGATAGGCTCTGCACACCCGAATTAGCCATTTCATGTGCGATATGCAAAGCGTATCGCAGGGACTTGTACGGCTTTACAGAGTAATAACAAATGTATGCAGCCTCACAGACTCTAAAAGAAGGAACAATCATAACTTCGCAACTAACTCACAATACATGTGACAGTCAATAAATATTGCGAATTATCAGGAATGTAATAAACAACATCAGCACGCACTACCCAGAGTTGCTGAAGAACGCGTGCATGCTAAATGGTTACATATTGCAGTAACTTAGGAATGTGGCAAACACATCAGAGCACTAGCAGATATGCCTGGTTGGCACAGAACGCTCTACTTAACCTGCATCATTGGGAGCAAGACTACAGCCCACAACCAGTATACTGTTCACGTAACCCTCGACTGTATAACTGAAGGCCGCAGAATGAAACCCTGGCTGTGGCCGAGAGTTCTATCAAAGAAGAAATGATTGAGACCTGCCTGCTTAGACATGGGTATATTTAAACAAACCTAGGTGGTCAAATTTCTGAAGCTCTTCACTACGGCGTCCCTGATAATTAAAGACCTAAACTTTAGGCGAAATGCCTATTTTTTCTGGAGTCCGTTTCGAGCTTTTTTCACATATAAACACGAACTAGGGGATGGGAAACATTTTAATCACATATATATATTGTGCCTGTTAGTGCCCATTTCAAGCTTCGTGACTATATAAGCTTTTCAGTGCCTAAAAATTCTTTTTCATGTTCGTTGCGTAAACGTTTTGCTTAAATGAGCTCTTCATATGAAGGAAAACAAGTAGCACTTGATGTGGCTCTATTAACGACAACACATGCATAGAGCGCTACTTTTTTTTCGTCGATGTTTTTAACTACTCGTAAAGTGCGACTATTGTTCGACGTAGGGTCGACGCACACATGCACTGTGTTGATGATACACTTTATATTGGTGAAAACAGATCATAAGTCGACGCACTGCCACAGCCAACGTATATCTAGACTCGGCCAATGTGTTCCGACGCATGTGACGTTTGCCAACGCTCCGATAATATCACACTTTAAACGCGCTTTACGTGAGTGGAGCTTGTACCCCAGTGAAGAAGAGCGAGGCTAGCATCTATAGTGCTAGCAGGCCCCCCCTGAAAGATTTCCGTCGCTTGGTTTCAGAGTAGTGCAGCACGGCTGCTTGAGCGTGGCTAGAGTGTACTGTAGCGAAGCGAGGAGAGGCTAACGCTAGTGTGTCCACTGTTCCTTCAAAATCCCAGTCGCAAGGTGCGAGAGTAGTGCAGCTCAGCAGTGTACCTAGAACGTACACTAATCAGCCGAAACTAGGCTAGCCTAGCGCTGCCGACTACAGCCTACAAATAAGTTTTGTTGGCATTTATATTTTCTTAACAGCAGCTGCCGGAAGTATGCCGAACAATGTAAAATCAAGAGAAGCCGTAAAATGACCTTCTCAGGCAAAGGACCAGTGGATCACAGCGCTACTACGTCGATCGAGAAACGGTCTACATGAGAAGCCGGGGAGAAAAAAATGGGAAAGGTCAACAATATTTTTAAGTTTGATGTCCACTCTGATGCACTCATAGGCATAAAACTTCCAAAATTAATTATGCAACTGTCAATTTATTGAAACAACTGCTGAATTTGCGCGAATAACGTGTATTTTGTGGTCATTTCATGGGCACGCAGTTTCATGTTGTTTTTATATCGACATCTGTGAACTCGCATGCACAACTTACACAGAAGGCAGCCATATGTGAAAGCTTCACTGATACAAGTCACTTTTAACTTTATCGGCTACACTGCATAGTAATCCACAATTTGAATTTGTTGAGTAACATCAAGCAATAAAGGTGAACACTAAGTAGTGGAAGTATGCACCAGGGACAGAGTGGTCACTATCGAGTTTTAACGCTTAAAGGAAAAGCTTAAAAATACCCCCCCCCCCATTTCCCCCGCTCCTTAAATCCATGAACTCAAGTTACAATATTTCAGAATGACCTCTATCAGTTATCATTAACAATGTTCACTTAACAGTAACAAGGCATCATTTAAAACAAGACATGCAAGTCTGGAGCACAGCTCACTCAGTAGATCTTGAAAAATATAAATCATTAAAGAGCTTAGTAAGTAGCACTGACAGATTCTGAAATGTGCTTTGTAGTTGAACTGTAATTCAGCTCCAAAAGCAGAAAAAAACACTTTCCACATAAGTTGTGTCCAGGCGAACACAACGAAAAAAAATAATGCTGTCAGTTGCCTCATCAACTAAGAATACTGAAATTTTAGTAACTGAAAGAAGCAGGTATGTCTGCATTAAAAAGTTGAAGGCAGGCGTGTTTTTACACAGTCCCACTTGAAAAATTCTTTGAGCATGTTTATGTTTCGAGATATCCCGTTCCAAAGTTTAACTTTGCTTTTCATGATTGCACATGCAAGGCAGTGAGGATCAGCAACATATTACTCCCCAGTGGGACGAGCAGCCAGTTCTTGCTTTCGCCAGCCAAAAGTAAAAGGGCAGCCATTATTATAATGTTCATCCATGCCTTTGACTTATGGTCATATTAAATGCATCAGTCACATCAGTGAGTCTGTCCTAGTTCTCACTGTCCTGCATACGTAATGATGCAAGCCACAACTAAACTTTCCAGCAGGATATCTGAGCACAAGCATGTTAGAATTCCTACAAGTGAAGTTATCTAAAAATGTGATTAGCTGAAATATTTACACATATGAATGAGTCTATTTAACACGAATATAAAAATATGAAATACTTAATATGAAAATGAATATATGAATGAAATATTTAACACGAATAGATTTATTAATTATTCTTACTCATCGGCACCACTGACAATGATATTATTGTCACATGTGCATCCCCCTGGATACGTTGCCGTCTGCAAAGAAGGCTTTTACACACATAACTTACAGCGCCGACTTCTTCTTAAGGAAAAACAAAAGGGTTAATTTTGAACATCCTGAACATGCGTGCTCCTTGAATACAGCTACCAGTGGTTCTGTGAAGTTCCCTTTTCACAGAAAACAGAAACCATGTACAGCTGCTGTGCACCAGTAGCCACGTTTTCGACGAGCCAGCATTGATGACAGGCTAGTCCGGACGTCTTCCACACTCTTTGTACGACGAGCATGCGTAGGCTGCGTTGAAAAAAAAAACGATTTAGTAAAATGTGTCGGTTAGCAAAGCTTTATTTGGCAGTTTTTTTTAGAATGATCAGGATTAATGTGTCTTTAAAATAGCAGGATGTACAAAAACCGGACATGTTACAAGAAAAGCTTCCTCAATGTTTTTGGTGAACACAGCCGCAACTATAAAAAAGAATATGCAATTTCCACATTACAGGTGTCATAATATGCTTGAATAGCGCTCCTGCATAGTGTGTATGCACGCCAATTTAGTGATATGACAGCACATACATGACGGTATGCAATTTTATCAAGTATCCATTGCTGGTAACATATAAAATTAAATTCTGAATTTTATTTTGAATACAGCTAATGTAGCTTTCTTCCGGCGGCTTAAATTGTGACCATTATACCTACATTATCAGAAATTGGTTTCCCTAAATTACTATTGTTTGCTGCTAAATAATGCCCATTATTTTCAATAATTCTGGTTGGCTAAATAGGCAGTACCCCTCACTTACCTCTTATCACAGACTGTGTTATGAATGTATGAAAAAAGTGGGAATACTAAGACATACCATCCTCAAAAAGCATGCAAGATTCTGCAACCATCTCCAGTAACCAGAATCCTGGAAGCTATTGGCCGGGATTTAGCAATACACAATAAACATTATATGAGACTGATTTTAGACGTATATTTACTTCGATGCAAACAGCTTAGGTACATTCAGTATATTTTCATGATTCTCAGATAAATACAATGTCCAATTTATTTTAACAGTAACACGTGCAAGCTTTATGTATGCATATGTGATGTATAACATTATCACAAGTTTTGAGTGACAAATAAAATTTTGTGTTTCTGCGAACACCAGACTTCCCTTCTACAACTGTAGCACATGCCTGGAATTTTCACTTAAGCTTGTCATCTGATGTTAAAGCAACTAAAACAACACACTGACCATGAATGAATGCAAATAAATGCACGGATTTTTGGCCTCTGTACAAAAGCCCTGCTCACAGGTGACAAACATGCTTTTATTTGTGGTCAATGTGTGATTTTTAATTTTTTCATGTCTGTTCCTGACCAGATGAGTTTAAACTTGTCATCTATTACAAAATTCATTTTAGGAGGTGGTCTAAACTGTTCTTGTTGTTTGTACATGTAAAAGTGTTTAACAAAGTTTGAACGCCAAGGTCGAGCGAGGCGCACATTATTTAATAAACCAAAACGAAAGAACGAAATCAAGGCATAGTGAAAACAAGCTGAAGAAAATCAAATGTGCTCAATCGCATAGAATAATATCGAATTAGGCCTCGCATAGCTGAGATACAGTTATTCGGCCACAATTAGCCGTCAAAGATTTGCTCGAAAATACAGTTCAGTTTTAACGAACGGCTCAGAATTCACGAGTTCTGGCCGAATCGGGCAACCTATGTTGCGAGTGTATGCTATAGGCATGGATTTGACTAAGCGGGCAGCATGACTACCTAAACATAAGTGCAAGCTTTGCGAGCCCTACCTAAGACCAAGCAACATGCTGCACGCGAACACAACTCGTGTAGTACGGTAGTTCAAAGATGCGTGCCGGCACGGATGAATAAACCTGCATACGTTCAGCACCCACGAGAATCTGTGTTAGCAATTTAAAAGGACGTACAGCATATGAAACTGTCTTAGACAGGTTCACTTCTATATCACACAGTATGAACAGGTGTAGGGGCGGCCATTGTACGTCGCTACTGACTACTGAGACTGGGACTGCGTGACTCTTCTCATGGCGTATACGCCAAACACTGCTACGCAGACCCCAACTGCACTTTTTCCTGCATTCTACTCCTAAGGACTACTCCTAAAGACTCGAGCCCTCCAGTACGTTATGCGCAATACTTCTTTAACACACTTAGCCCCGCCGCGGTGGTCTTGTGTTTAAGGCACTCGGCTGCTGACTTGCCGGTCGTGGCATCAAATCTCGCCTGCGGCGGCTGCATTCTTGGTGGAGGAGAAACTACTGTAGGCCCGTGTGCTCACATTTTGGTGCATTTAAAAGAACCTCAATTGGCTGAAATTGCTGGAGCTCTTCACTACTGTGTCGCTTATAATATTATGGTGGTTTTGGGACGTTAAACCCCACATACTTCTATTATATTATTATTCTTTCCAAGCTTACGTGACTGAGTCAACGAGAGTTTCCAAAGCTGCTAAATGCTGAAGAAGGTCGCAAGAGAGCGCCATTTCATGCCACAGCTGGAAAGCAGCGTCAAATACAATATGGAGATGTCTTGAAGCCTTTTAGCGTTCAATGCCTTTGACTGAGTTATATGACTTTGGACTCCTAGACCTAGCCGAGGTCATTGAGCCACTTCAGCTTTCTTCTATTTTAATAATAATATCGAGAGATGAGATAGCGCATACGGAACTACTAAAGCCTTATTGTCATACACTGTGCCGTGGTACCAGTAATTTTACAGGATGGCTCTGTTTCGGAAGCAGACAATATAGCAGACAAAGCAGACAATATAGCGAAGTTAGCGAAGTGCGACAACTCATTCGCAATTTCAAGCTCAGGTATGCGGAAATCAACACTCACGGAAATGACTTCGTTGCAACATGGTAACGCGGTCCCAACATGACCGGCTAGACCGCTTCTATTTTTCAGAAGTGATAACCACACACGTCCTTAGTGCGAGGTCCTACATTCCCACCGGACGTACCATGCATTACAGATCACTTTCCAGTGTCCGTAAAACTCTTCTTTGAACATTCCACCACATTTAGCAACCATTGGAAATGGACACCACACACGTGCGCGACCCGGAAAGCGTAGTATTACTGCGCAATGCAATAGAGCAAGCATGCAAAAGGCCGCCTGAGCCCCATAACGGGACGCATTGAAACACAGTTGACGCGCCGAGCTTATCAAAGCGGGGCGCGAAAGGAAAGCGCTCCTGACGACAGAGATAAACGACACGCTACGAAAAGCGCTTCATTGTACGCAGAGGCGAGACGCTGACGTTCGGAATGCACGACTATCTCGATCAGTTTAAAGGCGCGGTACGAACTTTTGCTACGTCCTTAGTTCGCGCACGGCTGCGCAGTCTTTTATCAACGGACGACCGGTTTCAGATCCAGCTGTTCTTCGAAGTGTTCGCAAACAGCTCCTTGGGTGCACAAATGCATGTCCTTTTCGTTTCAGTTGCCGAACAGCGAACAGTCTATACACGAGCAGAAGACATAATGAGGGTCTTTGAAACACTTCTATGTCAATTATACGAGTGTATACAGCGGAATTCATTGTATCCGCATGCATTTTGTGTCTGTTTTTGATTTGTTTCATTGATATTGTTTAGTTGTGAATTATAACGAGGAGTGACCTCTAATTCTTAAAATGTGTTATGTAAACTTCTTATGCTATTTATGTTTGAATTTGTGTTTACAATTTCAGGTTGCTTGAACCAATGTATTGAATATATATATTGTTTAAGCTTTGCACTGTCACGGACTGTGGAGGGACAAGGGCCTTTGTCAGGCTGTTCGCCTTTAGCCCTTTGCCCCTGCAGTGAGCTCTGTATCTGGCTTACTGTAAATAAAAATACTACTGCTACTACTACATTTTTCGAATCTTTTCAGGGCAGAGAACGCAGACGACGTGAACTATGCTACCATAGTTAATGAGTTTTGCGAGGGAATTTCCCGCGTACCGGAGTAGCTCCTCGATGGTCTGTGCAGCCCAGTGACGCTGGATGAATTACGCATCGCGCTTCAGCCCATGAACACAACCGCCGCCGCCGGCCCTGACGGAATACCTTTGAGTTTCTTCAAAACCTTCTTGCAACAATACAAGGCCACCTTTTGACAATGCTAAATGAGCTTCTTGCTGACGGAATCAGACCGAATACGTTTCGTGAGAGCAGAGCTATACTCTTGCTTAAACGCGTGGGAGGAGCCGTCCGATCCAAGGGCATGGAGGCCCATTTCCCTACTTAACTCGGTTATAAGATATTGACAGCCATCCTTGCAAACAGCATAACAACCATTCTACCGGAAATAGTAAGCGACATACAAACATGCTGTGTCCCAGGTCGTACGATCTATTCCTCGCTTGCGCTGACTCGCGATTTATTCACGTACGCTACAAGAACACAAATATCTGGCATTTTTTGTTTTCTTGGATCAGGAAAAAGCTTTGATCGCGTAGTAGAATGGAACTATCTCTTCCGCTGTGCTTGAGTGTTATGGCTTCCCAGCACATTTAACCGACACCCTCCGTTTACTATACACAGACTTAGAAACGTCATTAGTAGTGAATGGCTATACATCTGAACTATTGCAGTAAGTAGGGGCATTCGACAAGGCTGTCCCTCTCCCGCACTTCTCTTTGTATTATGCATAGATCCATTATTGAAACAAATCCAGAAATGTACTTCGATACGCGGTTTCCCTCTTTCAGGCTTGGGCGAAGTGAAAGTAGCGGCATACGCCGATGACATCTCGTTGTTTATTCGGAACATAGATAGCTACAGAACCTTTTTGCGAATATTCCCCACGTATAGTTACCTGTCGGGAGCACGTCTTAATCCCAGAAAAACCAAGGCATTGTGCTTTGGGATGCACAGTGAAGAGTTCCCTGAGGGCGTCCAAATTGTCCAAGGCGTTAAAGTCTTCGGTTGTAACTTTCCTTTCGACTGGTGAGGTAGTCCGCACCGCATGGAAAGAAATTCAACACAAAGTAGACAGACGCATTGAAGTCGCCAGAACGTTTCAACTACCTTTTACTTAAGAGCTTATCTAATTAAATCCAGCATAACAGCGCCACTGCTTTATGTAACCATAATTGCCCGACCACCTTGACGGGTTTTTGCTGAGAGTGGCTACTGCGTGTGGCTCTTTTTTTCTGGGATGGCCACGCCGAAGCTGTCGCCAGAGCCTTGGTCCGCCTACCAGTAAAATGGGGACGGCTCAGTGTACCCAACCTTGATGTAATGTGCCGCATGTTGGCTCTCAAAAACACCTGGGCACTCTTAGAGAACTCATCGTATCGAGGCAGGCAACTTGTAGTGTATCTGCTAGGAACCTCTAGAAGACTTTTTGGTTTAGCACACGACACGAGACCAGCTTCTGAGCAGCTACTAGCGTATTACCCACATGTTATAAAATCTTTGCAACAATGGCAAAACAATTTTTCAGTTCAAGAACTTATGGAAATGTCCCCCCACCGACATGAGCGAAATAATAGCATTTAAAAGCCTATCTGAAGAACAACGCTGGAAATGCCGGGCGGAAAGACGCTGGACTCTTACAAACACGTCTCTCCCCTCCGAGGTCCGTGACCTAAACTGGCTCAGGGAATGGGGGCTTTACCAACGGCCGACCACCCTTGCGGCGTGGGTCGTGGCGCCCACCGCCAGATGCCCCGCAATGCGGTCGCGTCGAATCACTAAACCATGTCTTCCATGAATGTACAGTAGATCGCACCTTTTGGCGTTGACTACCAGGATGTTCCAAACAAGTATGCAGTGGAAGTCTAGCCACAGGGATAACTTTGTCGTACTCTTAATGGCTATCGGAGCCTTCGTCTTATGGAAACGAAGGGGACTGGCTTGCCTGAGGGGACGCCCCCACAGAGCCATGTTTCCCTACTACATCGGCTAAGAAACATAATGCTTATGCATCTTAACGCAGAAATAGTCATGCTGGGAGAAGAGGCTTTTCTCCGACGATGGTCTACGCGATTTATTATCGTAAAAAACAACAGAGTGTCCATGCCTTTCCTCCTCTATTGAGGAGGTGGGCTAGGGCTTGTACCACTGTGACATTACAGTGTGCATTTTTTTTCTTCTTTAGAAACAAGTCCTTTTGTGCAATATTGTTCTTGAGCGCGAGAGCAAATTGTCCTCACGGGTTAATGCAAAATATCACGCTGCACTGTGAATGACCTTCCCTTGTTTGTTCATATAGCCTTACTGTTCATTAAGTTCAATCATCTCGATGTCATGAAGGTCCTGTCTCTGTTGTACAATTTCGCATTGTACGTCACTGCCATATGGAATAAGTTATTTTCGCTGTATATGAAAGCTTGCATTGTACATAAGCATTGTTCACCTTTGTCCATTTTTCTGTGTGCACATGAGCTGTGTAAGATATATCCGGAAATAAAATTCTCTTAAACGCTTTTCTTATGTGCGATGTTATGAGAAGTGTATGTGGTATATCGACCACATTTTATTCGTTGAATAAAAATTCCCTTTTTATCTGTGCAAGACTGCTACTGTAATCGAAATTTTTGTTTACCGGGCACAGGTTCACCCAATAAACAGTTAAATCCCAACACAAAGTCTCCTGCCTTCGTACACGTCACGACCATGTGACATCAGGTGAAGGTGCTGCTTCGTTCATGTACCGGATGCCCCCGTCAAGCCGTGAACCAAGCCCACGTCGCAGAGAAGACACTGACACCAACCAGGAACAGTGAACAAGCCACCGACAGCAAAGTCTGCCACCTGAGTACGGGCTTCTAGAAGACAAGGCGCGGAAGACCAAGGCCATAACCTCGACTGCCGCAACAATGAGAACCGCAGCGTTCAAGCCCACGATCGTCATGAATCAACCCAGGAAACCATCAACTTTCCATGGGTCATCGTTGAAGACCCGGACACCTGGCTAGAAACATACGGCATGTGGCCGCCCTCAACCACTGGGACAATAAAAAAAAGATCCGTCGTCTGTACTTCTACCTGAAAGACACCGCAAACACCTGGCTCGAGAATCGGGAGTCCACGCTCCGAACGTGGAATGTCTTCAGCGGCGCATTCCTGCAAACATTCGCGAGCGTCGCTCGCAAAGAGAGGGCCACTGCTTTACTAGAGACCCGGGTACAGCTACTAAATGAAATTGTTGCCATTTGCACAGAAGACATCACCATCTATTCCGTCACGCTGACCCAGACGTGCCTGAGGAGAAGAAAGAACACTTCCTCGTGCGAGGGGTCAAACAGGAGGTCTTCGTGGGACTAACGAGGAATGCACCGACCACCATCCAATAATTTGTATCCGAGGCGACCACTATCGAAAAGACCCTGGACATGCACGCTAGACAATATATTCGTCGCCTGACTCCAGAATGCACTGCTGTTCAAGCCAGTGACTCCAAAGACCTGCCTGAAACAACCCAGAAGGCACCGCTGCTCAAGCCAGTGACTTCAAAAACCTGCGTAAAACAATCCAACGATCGAGCGTGAAGAGCTGTGGAAGCTATGTCCTTCGGCGCAGCCTCAAGCGGATTCGATCGCCGACATTGTGCGAGAAGAAGTTCGGCAATCGCTTCGAATTCTCCAAGCACCGCTGCCAGAGCCGGAAACTATGAGCTACGCCGCTGCAGTGCGCGACAACGCTCCTCCCCGTCCACGATAAAACGCCGCCCTATCGCACCTCCGTCGCCAGACGCCAACGCCGCCACCACCCCACCAACGTCCTACCCTTCGCCAGCGGCCCAGCGCAGTGCGCCGAAAAAAACCGACGTTTGGCGTGCACCTGACAACTTCCCGCTCTGCTACCACTGCTTTTAGGCCGGGCACACCTACCACCGTTGCCAGTACCGACAGATGGGACTGCGTGGCTTCGCCGCCTATGCACTACGTTCGCAGCCAGGGGAACGGCCACGTGACATCGCCGACTACATGACAGAACTCAATGGACACCACGAAGTCTTTTTCGTTCGCCTTCGCCCAGCCGCCGCATGTCCCCACACCACCGGCAGTACTCTGGCCCAAAGCGGAGCCGGTCTCCAAGCCCAAATCCGGAAAACTAAGGGCAGCAACCAATGGAGGTGCGGTTGCTGTACGACGAACTACCGAAGATCCTCCGACAACGACGACGCCACCAAGGAGCTTTCCGAACACGACGCCAACCAGGCAACGTCATGACGACGAAACCTCACTTACCGAAGGCGACCTGACGACGCCACTTCAAAGCAGTGGAACAAGCTGACGCACCCGTGACCCGACGCCACGCCCTAACTGTAACGCGGGACGGCGAACTAGCGACCTCGACGTTCTTATCGACGGCCACAGTGTGACCGCTCTCGTCGATACTGGAGCCAACTATTCCGCCCTCAGTGGGTCGTTCGCCGCGAAGTTGAAGAAAATTTGGACAGCTGTGGAAGGCCCTGAAATCCGCACAGACGGAGGTCATCTCGTAACGCCTGCAGTAATCTGCAGAGCGAGAGCCTCCATTAACGGCCGTATTTATCTTACAGACTTCGTAGTCTCACAGCGTTGCTCGAGCGATGTCATCCTTGCCATGTACTTCTTATGCCTCCATGGTGTTGTCACCAACCTAAGAACAAAGTCGACAACGTTATCCACAGAAGAAGCACCACCGCCGCGCACGCCGTCAGGAAACCATGCCTTGAATGTGCTGGAAGAACAAGTCACCATTCCGCCTCGCTCCAGCGTCATCATTTCAGTCAGCGCCCCTAAATCACCTGACTTGGAAGGCGTCGTTGAAAGCAGTCAGCATCTGTTGGTCACCCGAAATATTTGCGTCGCAAGAAGAATCGCAGAGCTGCGAGGAGGCAAAACAACGGTTATGCTCATGAATTCAGCAATGAGCACAAACATGTGAACAAAGGAACAACGGTCGCATACATCGAAGAAATTGTGGAAGCCACTGGTGCTCTCGCCCTCGCCGATTGTGCGGAACCTTCTCAAAGATACCAAGCCCCTCCCACAGCTTTCGACGTCAGTTCCAGCCTTCCAAATCATAAGCAAGAACAGCTCAAGACCCTGCTGCTGCAGTACGAATATTGCTTTTTATCGTCGCCAAACATTCGGCAGACGCCAATCACGAAACATCGCATCATAACCGAGGAAAATGCCAGACCACTTTGTCAGGGTCCGTACAGGGTTTGGACGCGACAACGTGAGACCGTAAAGACAAAAGATGATGAAATGCTACGGGACGACATAATCCAACCGTCCAAGAGTCCATGGGCGTCCCCCGTCGTGTTAGCGCAGAAAAAGGATCAGACCCTACCTTTCTGCGTCGATTTTTGACGCCCGAGCAAAATCACAAGAAAGAACGTGCATTCTCCCCCACGAATAGACGAAGCACTTGATCGACTCCATAACGCCAAGTACTTTTTGTCAATGAACCTAGAGACTGGCTATTGGCAAGTCAAATTCGACGAAAGAGACTGAGAGAAGACGGCGTTTATAACACCGGACGGCCTCTTTAAATTTAAGGTGATGACCTTCGGTCTTTGTTCAGCGCCAGCAACTTTTCAACGCGTTATGGATATATTACTGGCAGGATTGAAGTGGAAGACTTGCCTTGTGTACTTGAACGACGTCATCGTGCTTTCCTAAAGTTTAGAAGAGCATCTTGGTCGCCTTGAAGCTACATTTCAAACCATCAAGACGTCCGGACTCACATTGAAGCCAGAAAATTGCAGATTTGCGTACGAGAAGCTCTTGTTTCTGAAGCACGTGATAAGCAAGTCTGTAGTTCGTCCCAATCAACGGAAAACAGCTGCCATCGTCGACTTCCCACTGACCACTGACACGTAGGCGGTGCGCCGATTCCTGGGCCTGTGCGCCTGTTATAGGTGGTTCGTAAAAACTTCACCCGCATCGCCGATCTATTCACTAATTTTACCTAGGCCGTCGTGGAGTTCAAGTGGGAAACGCTGCAGGAACACGCTTTCCAGGAGGTTAAACATCGCCTCCAGACGCCTCCGTTACTTGCCCATTTCGACGAATTCACCGAGACTGAAATACACACTGACGCAAGCAGCTTATGTCTTGGCACCGTTCTTGCGCAGAGGGCTGACGGACTTGAAAGGGCTATTATTTACGCAAGCTTATCGCTATCCAAAGCAGAAGCCGATTATCCCAAAACAGAAAAGGAGTGCCACGCCAGCATCTGTGCTACTTCAAAATTTTGACCGTACCTCTACGGTAGGCCCTTCAAAGTTGTGAGCGACCACCACGCCTTGTGATGGCTAGCCACCTTGAAGGACCTTTCAGGTCACCTCGCACGGTGGAGCCCGAGACTTCAAAAATATGACGTTGCCATCATTTACAAGTTCGGCAAGAAACACTCCGACGCCGACTGTCTCTCTCGTGCGTCTGTCGAAAAACCACCGCCCGACGACCCGGATGACGACTACTTCTTGGCAACGATAACCTATGCTGGCTTCGCTGAACGACAGTGGGCCGACCCGGAACTTAATGCCCTAATTAAATACCTCGAAGGCAGAACCACCGAAGTCCCGAAGGTATTCAACTTTTCACCGCTTCGAGCCAAGTACCTCTTTGTGGTGCCTCCAGCTCTGCGACCAAAACTCCTGCAGGCCCTGCACGACGATCCGACGGCAGGGCACCTCGGTGTTGCTCGCACGCTCGCGAGGATACAAGAAAGGTACTACTGGCCACGTCTTGCCACCGACGTCACTCGTTATGTGAGGACATGTCGGGACTGTCAGTGACGCAAGACACCGCCGAAAAGGCCAGCGAGACTTCTGCAGCCAATTGAACCACCTCGCCGACTATTCCAGCAGATTGGTATACACCTATTGGGGCCGTTCCCGACGTCGGCTTTCCGAAACAAGTGGATCGTGGTAGCTACCGACCACCTCACCTGCTACGCCGAGACAAATGCCCTGCCCAAAGGCACTGCATCCGAGGTAGCTAGGTTCTTTGTCGAAAATACCGTCCTACATCACGGTGCCCCGGAGGTCCTCCTCACCGACAGAGGAACGGCCTTTACTACTGACCTAACCCACGCGATCTTGGCATACAGCCAGACAAACCACCGCTGGACGGCAGCATACCACCCACAGACCAACGGCCTCACCGAGCGGCTAAGCAAGATAATCGCCGACATGCTGGCAATGTACGTCGATGTCGAACACAAGACGTGGGACGCCATTCTTTCGTACGTGACCTTCGCATATAACACGGTGGTGTAGGAGACGACCCAGATATCTCCATACAAATCGGTCTACGGAAAGAGCTCGGCAACGACGTTCGATGCCATGTTACACAACGTCAAAGACGAAGAAAACCTCGATGAGATTGAGTACCTTCAACGCCCGACAAGAAGTCTGACAACTCGCGCGTCTCCGTACGAAAAATCAACAGACGACCAAAGCCGCCGTTCCAATCTTCGATGACGTTTCGTGGAATACCAGCCCGGTGAATGAGTTTGGGTGTGGACGCCGATAAGTCGACGTGGACTAAGTGAAAAGCTTCTGCGGTGGTATTTCGGACCGTACAGGGTGATTCGAAGTCTCGGCCCACTTGATTACGATGTTGTCCCCGACGGCATCTCGAACTCTAAACGACGCCGAACGTGACCGGAAGTTGTTCATGTCATGCGCCTCAAGGAGTTTCATGCGCGTTAACAAACCAAAACAGTGTTTTTGTATTATTGCTGTATCGTAAAGTACTTATTGTAATTTCTTGCATTAATGTTGTACCTTCATCTTTAGTTAAAACATCGGGATGATGCCTTTTTCAGAGGGGGGCAACGGCACGTTTCATTTCTCAAATTTTGTTATCGCCCTAATACATTACACAATTCTCAGCGCGAACCACGCCTGCAGTTTCCGAGAATCTTCAGGACCGTAGTAGATCCTTTCGATAAGATCACGACCACTCTGCGAACTGTACAGATTATTCTGGAAACTACGTTACCGCAAGCGATAACGCTTGAAGGTTCGATGGCAAGAGTATAAATGCCGACGCACTTCGCCGCTTGTAAGTGGTTGATCGACAGCCAACTCTTCGTTCACTGCTATCTGTGCAAGACTGCTACTGTAATAGGACTTTCCGTTTACCGGCACAGCCCCAAATAAACAGATGAATCCCAACACAAAATCTCCTGTCTTCGGCCACGTCACGACCCCGTGACAATATGATTCGTGTTATCGAGGTCCTGTGGTTCAAAACGCGCGAGTTGAAGCTGCGGCTGCGTTGCTAAAAAACTGCAATTTAGAACGTATTTTGCATCACGCAGAAACATGATTGTGGGGCTCCAATCAAAGGCTAGTCTTCTAACTACTCAAATCTTCGGTAAATTTGCAAGTTTCTATCGGTCTTTCTTTGTACGATCTTTTTTGTTGCGTATCGCGTCTTCTTTTTGGTATGGTTTCGGCAGCTTTTACGGGGTTCTATTGCGTAAACTTTATTCGCCATGGGAGCAATAACGGACGCGTCGACGTTAACGATGCTGCATTTGTGATGTGCAGTACAGCTCCTAGAACATATGCCTTTAGGAAGTTTGAAATTTTCCGCTTCTACGATTTTTATTTGTCGAAAAATGACGCCGTGCCAATTGAAAACGTGAGAGCTTCGAGCCGTGGTCGCCAGGAGCACTGATCAGTCTGTGTCCATGAAAAGCTGAGTACGTTTCAGAATCTGCAGGGACCGGAACAGTAGATGCCGTGATCTGGGTTTCCGGCCTGTTGAAGTCGACGTACCGCCCATCAGTTTGCCCGACTTTCTAAGGCCATATTCACACGCGAAAAGCGAAACCAAAAAAGAAACGCCAGAGCAGCCGGAAAACCACGACTTCTCGTGTGGGAAATCGTCACATTCGTCTGCCCCTTGTGTATGCTACCGCCGCCGCTGCCTACGCAACTTTAAAATATTTCGACAATATGTCGATTCCCGGGTACGTGGGAGCTGCCAAATTATTTTCTATCAAAAAACTCACTAGCAGCTAGGTGCTGCTTGCGTCGCCATTGCGAGAGGAGAGAGGGAGGAACGCAGGAGAGGAGAAAAAGGGGTAGAGAGAGGAGGAAGCGAGCACAGGTTAGCGACGCTGGCTGCGTCAGCGTTGCGAAGCGAGAGCGGTAGGCACGTACGAGAGGAGAGTAAAGGGCACGCATTCACTGTAAGGGTGGCAACGCCTCACACTGGATTGAGGTCGAGCATGCTTTGGATCTAAAAACGCCCCTTAGCAACATTTGCTGGACCTGTACTCCTAACAATGGCGGTACACAAGAACCCATATGAAGTGGGAACCGCAGTATGGGAAACAAGTTTTTGCGACAAGATGTTGCAGAGCGGGGTAAAAGGAACGAGCCAAGGTCGCCATATAACTAGTTCAAGCGGAACTTGTTTTGGTATGTTCTTCAGTAACCTCAAAGGCGAAATCATGTCTATGACGCATTCAAGAGGAGTTGTAACCTTAAGACAATCATTGATCAAGCTCGATAGAAAACAAATACACCAGTGATAGGTCCCCTCGAGTTTGAAAGCAAACCTAATTGCGGTCTCCGCGTGAAGGCCGACAACATCTGGGACAACTTGCAGACTAAAGGTGACATCAGCCAGCGTTCACGCGTGTGAACGTCTTAGCGACCAATTTCTGCAACTCACCGACACTTCAAGCCCCAAGTTGACGCAGAAGTATTCCTCGCAGATGCGCTGTTTGAGTAGAGTCCTGTAGCTGCATATTATAGAGTAAATACAGCGCAAGAGAGCACGCGAGACTAGGAGATCAACGAATACGAGCGCTGACTGCCACCGGAACTTTCTGTGAAGGACAAGCAATTAATGGGCTCAGTTGAGAGCAATATTAGTGTCAGTTGGAAGTCAGCACTCGTCTTCATTCACCTCGTTCTCCCGTGTCCTCAAATGCACCCGAATGGCTCAAGGAAACGAAATACCGACTAGTACGTACTCACACTTTGCTTGTGCAGCCTCGGACATAAGCAAGGTGAAAGAAAGGATAGCGGGAAGGGGGGCGGGGGGTAAAGCACTACTGCAGTACCACTCGGCTACAGTTCAATTGGTCGCGTTGAAGAAAAGTCAGGCTTAGCAGTGGTTACAATAATGAAAGTGAAGCGATGACGTGTTTCCCGCAGTGACCTGCCTTTAGTGCTTACTTTTTTCGGATGCGAAACTCGAAACATAAAATCTCTTCGAATGCAACATGAGCGCTCTCTCCGTCAATAGCGCGGTGAGGCCGCCGAACACGCGCGTTCAACGGATTCTCTCTGTAAATCAATTGTTGTGAACGGGAATGCCTGGGACGTGACAGCTGTTTTTATGCCAGCTAACATTGTAGTGAATTGATGCCGCAGCATTTTCACGGCAACGTGTACGAAGACACGGAGGATTGGCAAGAACCGTTCCAGCGCATCGCTTGGGCTAACGAATGGGAAGCAAATTGAAAAATCAGGCGTGTTTACTTCGCGTACACGGAATAGCGCACGAACGTGCTTCGAGAACCATGACTGTGCCACAATTTCACGCGTTGAGTTACGACGGGCGCTGCTTGCCACTTACCCAAGCACAAAGAGCACAAGCTTTCTTCCATGCGAAACAGCTTGCGTGACATCGTATTCATCAGCAACAAAAAGTCCACACGCATCGATGTAATCTTCGACGAAGAGGCATGCGGTATGCACCGGCAGACAGAGAACGAGAGTGGATTTACATACGGGTACGTGGCCGGTCTGTAAAGCTACCTCTCTTTTCAGATCATCCTTTTTGGCTGATATTAAATAAATAGGTTCGATGAGCTGCGAGGCTGTTCCGGAAGAGCAAGAAAAGTCACCATGATGGCAGAATTGCGCAGAAATTATTCATGTCATAAAAATCTACCTTTATTACGACAGAAGATGAACAATTTGGGAAACGCCTCTTGATAGCAGATTTCACAAAAATGCGTCATGACAAGCATTATCGGCAAAACCCAGCAAAATCATAGCATTTCGAACAATGACGGGGCATACCTACTGACTGAAAATATGACACGAGCTGCGCGTGACGTTTGTCTTTCCCCATGACATCTCTTCCTGCTTAGTTACCAGCAATATCATAGCAAAGAGAAGTGAGAATGCAATTGAAGGGCGATACAAATCTTGTCATTTTGCTCGTTCTAGATGAATTCAAAAACGTTTTGCGGCAGTGAATTGGTGAAGCAATAATGCCTTTAGTGAATCTTCTATATGCTTGCTAAAGAAGGTGCTGGGGGGTACCTTTAAGGTTATCCCAATATTTCAGGTAATTTCACTAAATCAATTCAGTCGCTAATGCATGCTTCTGGGCACGTGTGGTACACAGGCATACGTAAAATGGTTTAACCGGAATCAAAGAAGAAAATTTTCCGTGCCATTATCTTGAATAAGGACACAAAGATCGCCAGCGATCGCCTTTATCTTTAAACCTTTTTCTCCTCATACTAATACTGACAAAAGTAAATAACTTATGTGACCTAACTAACATTTCAACGTTTTTTTTGCAATGTCACCTTCCCGTGCAACAGGTAGTGCAATTATTATGTGCAGCTCTCAGGACCAAAAAAGGGTGTGAATTTCTTATGCAGCTGTTCCTTCGTTATTTTGCACAGAAAATCATCGTAGGACAGCAGCAAGAAAGTGGGCATAGTAAGATAAAGGATTCTTCCAACCGCTCTTATATACGGGCAGGTTGCAAAAGTGAGGCGCTTCTAATTTCTGAAGTTGTGAGCCAAGCAGTAGTGTCAGCCTGACTGCAATTTCGTCACATTAGATCAACAATCACCTATGGACAATTGCAAATCCTGTGCGTTAGATTCGCTCGAACATTTTTTTTTCAATGTGGTCACTTCTGAGGAGGCAAATGTGGGCCCCAATGGCAAAAACAAATTACTGCACCACCAATCTACATCTTTATAATTAGTAACTCTGCGCTTCACAACCACCTTCTTTTTCTATACGCTGCAACTCTCGGTATACAGAAAACGCTATTGGTTCTCGAACACGTTCTCGACCATAGAGATCTCTCCACTTCGGCAACGGTCACCAAGGGCTTCCTAGGCCTGGAGCTTTAGGACAGCGTCCAACATCCGGGAAAGCCTGTGCGCAGACGCTGTTCACACGCTCGAGCAGTGAGGTGTTGAAGCGCAGGGCCGAGCGATCCACTATCGAAGGTTGCTTGATACAGTCGAAGCCTCCGAACTCACAGATGCGATAGTGGTGTAGCAGGGCATCTTCTGGTGACACACGTTGTGTTGCCTGGTGACGACCACCTGCGTGCATAGCAAGACATCGTAATTGGACTCTATTTAAAAGTCAGCAACATTTTCGCTCATGTTGTGATAACAATGAAAATGCAACAGAAATGAAACAAAAAATTTCAGGCTGCGCTGTTGTAACATGATTATAACTCTTTTTTTCCCAGCAAGCTGCCTAGAGTTAATGATAAATAAGCTGCAAAGGCCTACATTTTCTTTTATTCCTTTCATACGTTCCTTCCCCGTCTCTCCTCGTTCAGGATCGGGACTGCAGTGACGATGAGTTACCCAAGGTGCGATTCAGTATGCGTGGCATTGGAATAGTGGTTAGGTGCTGTGTAAACAACGAACGTGCTGTAGTTTTACGAAAGGCATATGACTTTTCCCCATCACGCTATCCTGGTGACCTATTAACTCTTGCCTTTTAAGGTGCAAGTAATAAACAATGATGTAATTTTTTCACCAAAGACTAAATTTTATTGCTTATTGCTTCTATATATCATTAAATGTCATCAATAAGGTTACTTCAAAATATCTGTTTCTAAAGAAAAAAAATGAGTCAACCGTCAGTCATGCCGATAATGTCACATATTTGATTGGCTGAAGATGGTATAACATTTCAAAGGAAAAACAAAGCAAAGAAATTCTTTCGAAACGAGCCTTGACTGTGTATTCACAATTTATACATCAAGACATACAAAACAATTGTGCTATTATTTCTAACAAAAATGTACGTGCAAACAAACTGGTGCACTAATTTTACATAAGGAACTGCCGAAATTAAGCTAGTAAATCATACGAAAATTCATGCAGGTGCGTTTTCATGCGACACGCTTTTGAACAGACAGATTAGTAGCATGTTGGGGCCACTACCACGTTTTGAGTTTTCATGCACAACAGCTCGAAAACAGTGAGTCCTTGAGGAAATTCGGCTTATCAATAAGTTTGTAATAAATAAATAAATAAATAAATATATATATATATATATATATATATATATATATATATATATATATGAAAAGAAGGTGTCCTTGGATCCAGTGTAAAATACCAAGAAGTAGAGGGCGGGAAAACTAAAACTTTTTATTTTTCCTACGTTTCAGCCGGGAACCGGCCTTCATCCGGTCCCCAGCTGAAACGTAGGCAAAACAAAAAGTTTGTGTTTTGCCCGTCCTCTACTTCTTGGTTTATATATGAAGGCCAGACTGTAGGCCGACACGTCGAAATAAACAACGTTGTGACCGCTCACGGAAGATGTACTTGAATATATATATATATATATATATATATATATATATATATATATATATATATATATATATATATATATATATATATATATATATATATATATATATATATATATATATATATATATATATTTATTTATTTACAGAGTCACGGGCAACTATTAGAACGGATACGCATTACAGCCTACCAATCGCAGTGCCCCGAGTGGCTTGACCCTGTCTGGGCTTCACGTTCTGTACATTGGTGTGGTAGCCCTTGCGACCACTCCTCTGTTCAACTACGCTCTAGTTTCGCTAATCGGACAAGCATGTTGTAAGCTATCTTTGCTGCGCAGCCTTGTCCGCTAACACGGCATTCCAATCTAGGTTGAAGGATATAGTAGCGCGTGAAATTGAAAAGGATCGCATTCGCAAAGCTGATGATTCTTGCGTCATGAAACCCTTGGCACGTTACTTGTCATAAATTTAGACTGCTCGGAAGCCCGTCGTTGAAGTCATCTTTTTTATCGTAGTTTTTACAGCAAAAACTATTATGAGATCACAACTGGGGTCTCGTGCAGCGCCGTAATTGGCCGCCGCCGCCGGTGTCCGCAACCACACGGCGCAAAATTACACCCACAAAAAAACCTAGTACCAATGACACAGTGGGGCTCGAATCCAAGTCCACTCGGTGCCAGTTCTGTATGCTACCGCTGAGCCACGCCGGTGCTTCCGACTGGTTGGAAAACTTGACTTATGCAGGATTGATGTCGGGAAAGCAATCACGTTACTATGATTTATAAACCGTTTTAAAAGAGCGAAAGAACAAGCAGTCATCGCACAATGCGAATAGCGTAACAAGTGTGTCATCCAAAGGTACAACCCATTATTAAATCTTGTTTATTTTTTTCAGCTATTAAGTGGGGCGCTTGCCCACCTCAGGCATAATTTCTCGACGTCTTCAGCCACTGCATGATCAATTTGCACAATATTCCTCGCAATTATTTTAGTAATTGATACCACGTTTCTCAAAAAGAATGACAAAAAATAGCACAGCGAATGTCGGCCTACTACCCCAAAAAGTTTGATTATTATTGCCGTAGTGGGCATCAAGCAAGTGCGCTTGCAGCAGTTACCCTATGACTGTTCAGAAAAGGCTCCGAGAGGTTGCTCTTCTAGTTTTTGCTGTGATTCTGCTTTCTTCCGCACAACCCTGGTGCTTTTTTTTAAGCATATGCATTTAGCTTTATGTTTTCCCATATTTTGAGTTGACAGTTTGCGCCGTGTTCACGTAATTTACTCCTGTGTTATTGCCCCGCCGCAGTGGTCTAGTGGCTGAGGCTAAGTCGTTTATGCGCATATACAGCTCTCTGTGAAAGGCTTGCGGAAAGGGAGAAATAAACATCATTAGAAACGGATGAAAGCCATTCAAATTAGGAGCGTGTGTGGTGCGTTAAAACGGCCTGCTTGATACATGACCTCACAAATCTGGGAAATCTCGTCGCGTTAAAATTAGGTGCGCACAATAAAAAGTAAATTATTGTACTAAAGATTTTACGGCATTGCCGTACCATGTCTCCTTCGAAGCTTAGTTCAAGAAGAATTATCGTGAATCAGTTTGGCGGCTTCATAGAAGTTGGTGATACGCAGTCATGTACCTTTAATAAATATTTTTTTTGTTTCAGTATAACGATGGTGAACCATTTATGCGCATATACCGCTCTCTGTTAACTGTTTGCGGATAGGAAGAAATAAACAAAATTAAAAAGAGATAAAGACTTCGCAAATAGGCAGTCCAGAAAACTGTAATCTCTTACCATAATCCTGCTCAGGTCAATCAAGGTGCGGCACAGGCTTCACAAATGGGCTTCCCTCTGTTCTCGAGTCAACTCCCTTACCTATCACGTTGTTGCAAGCCTCCACGATAATTTCAAGCTATAATAATACAAGCTAGACGAGGCTGTAAACTGGAGGCTGCACTGCGAAACCTTTTAGATCTCCCGCCTCGGGCCCCTTCGAACACACTTCTACGTTCTCCTCGACTAACGGCAGCTGGGATATAGAGCAGCCCCGATCCAATGGTTTTCAAAGGAGAGATAATGATTTTTTTCAGGCGCGAAGAGTGCGCTATAGATCTATAACGCATTTTTGTTTTGGCTACCGCCTGCACCTCTGTCACCTGTGCTTCAGGCCAGGCCAACAATACTAAAGGCATGACAGAGTGGTCTAACGTTCTACAGCCCCTGCCGAGCACAAAGCGCGAAAGCGTTGCATAAGCGGTCAGCAACGCAGAAAGACTATAGAGTGCATGGTCTCGACACACGGAAAAAAAAAACTTGCTTAGCAGAAATGCAGAAAAAATATGTTACAGATTCACATTAAACATAATTGCGTGACTGCTGTGCTGATTGAAAATTTGAACTCGGTGCATTCCTCAGTAAACCACCGACAATTACCACTGTGTGATGGTTATTAGGAGGGCTCAGCCCACCTTACATTTCATTTCTCAGGGGGGGGGGGGGGTCAGCGCAAGGAGATACGCCTTCGCTGGATATAGTGTGAGTATTTCCTGGAAGAAAAGCCCTCAAATTAGTTCCAAGAACATTTGACAGAATATGTTTGCTGAAGTGTCTTGGGTAATTGATGCATGAGATTGCATTGTAGGGCGAATTGTTTGTGCCCGTTATTTTGTATGTATCGAAGTGACTTGTGAATTGTATTTGATATTGATAATTACCAAGTGCGCATGCTTGTGTGTTGTTTATACTGCCTTATCTGAGATCATAATATGTTTTGTTGCCCCGCCGCGGTGGTCTAAGGGCTAAGGTACTCGGCTGCTGACTCGCAGGTTGCGGAATCAATTCCCGGCTGCAGCGGTTGCATTTTATATGAAGGCGAAAATCCTGTAGGCCCGTGTGCTCAGTTTGGTTGCACTTTAAAAACCCCATCTAAAAACTTTATCTATTGAGGGAAGTCTATCTGTACTATTCGAGGAGCTAGAGGGTGTTAATTGGGGTATAATAGGGCTTAGTGAGGTTAGGAGGACAGATGATGCCTATACGGTGCTACAGATTGGGCAGTCCTTTGCTATCGGGGCTTGGCTGACAGGGAGTGGGGTTCCTAATTCACAGAAACATAGCTGGAAACATAAAGGAATACTATAGCACTAATGAAAGGGTGGTAGATATCGTAAATAAACTGAATAAAAAATACAAATGAAGGTTGTACAGGCTTACGCGCCTACATCCAGCCATGATGACGCTTCAGTTGAAAGCTCTATGAAGACGGGATCCAGCAATGAGTAAGGTAAAAACACAGTATACTGTACTGATGGGAGACTTTACTGCAAACGTAGGGAAGAAGCAGGCTGGAGCCAGGCAGTACGAAATTATGGCATCGGCACTATAAACGCCAGAGGAGAGCTACTAGTAGAATTCGCAGAACGCAATAACTTACGGGTTTTGAATACCCTCTACCGAAAACGAGGAAACCGCAAGTGGACATGTAGGAGCCCTAATGGCGAAAATAAAAACGAAATAGACTTTTTAATGAGTGCACTCCCAGGCATCGTACAGGATGTGGCAGTGGTTGGCAAGGTACGATCCAGTGACCATAGAATGGTACGGTCTCGAATTCGCCTAGACTTGAAAAGGAACGACAGGAAATGGTACGCAAGAAGCCAATCAATGAGCTAGCACTAAGAGGGGAAAGTACAGGAATTCAGAGTCTCGCTCAGAACTGGTACTCGGCTCTTAGTGAGGAAACCAACCTTAGCGTAGATACAATGAATAATAATCTGACGAGTATAATTACGAAGTGTGCAGTGAAGGTTGGAGGCAGGGTAGTTAGACATAACACTGGCAAGCTTTCCCAGGAAAAAAAGAATATCATTAGGAAGCGTGAAATCATGAAAGTCTCAAGTACAACAGACAAAATAGAACTGGCAGAGCTTTCGAAGTTGATTATTACGCGTAAGGTATGCGATGTAAGAAGGTTTAATATGGAAAGAATTGAACACGCTCTAAAAAACGGAGGAAGCGTCAAAGCAGTGAAGAGGAAACTTGGGATACGCAAAAATCGCATGTATGCACTAAGGGACAAAGAAGACAAAATAACTACCAATATGGATAGGATAGTTAAAATAGCGGAGGAGTTTTACAGATATCTGTACGTAGCCGGGACAACCACTACCTTAATAATATAGGAACTAGCAGTAATTCTGATAACACTCCACCAGTAATGATAGAAGAAGTCAGAAAAGCTCTGGAGAGCATGCAAAGAGGCAAAGCTGCTGGTGAGGATCGGGTAACATCAGATCTGCTGAAAGATGGAGGACAGATTGTGTTAGAAAACCTAGCCACCCTGTTTACGAGGTATTTCCTGACGGGATAAGTACCAGAGTCTCGGAAGAACGCAAACATCATATTAATACATAAGAAAAGAGATGACAAGGACTTGAAGAATTACAGGCCGATCAGCTTGCTCTCTGTAGTAAAGAAGTTATTTACAAAGGTAATTGCTAACAGAGTAAAGAAAACATTAGAATTCAATCAACCAAAAGAACAAGCAGGATTTCGAACAGGCTACTCAACAATCGTCCACATTCATACTATCAATCAGGTAATAGAGAAATGCTCAGAATATAACCAACCACTATACATAGCTTTCATAGATTACGAGAAGGCGTTTGATTCAGTAGAAATATCAGCCGTCATGCAGACGCTGCGGAATCAGGGCGTCGATGAAGTATATATGTTACGAGAAGGAGACCGACTCGGAGGGTAGTCACCGATGTATTTACAGCCGGTTAGGCGAGCAGCGCCAGCCACACAGATCGATTCGCGCCAGTCTATCTGCTTTGTCTTCTTCAACTCCATGCACTGGCACGTAGCATGACCCCCGGTGGCGGAGGCACCATCCAAGTGCTTTAAAGGTCGTTATCTGACGCATTCTTGTAGGGCTTGATCTCCGAGACGTGTACGATATCACTGGGCCGCATAGTAGATGATGATGGATAGATAAGGCTGATCTCGTAGGTGACAAATGTTACTTGACTCAATATACGGTAGGGTCTCGTGTAATGAGGCAGAAGCTTTTCTGATAGGCCCAGCCAACGATGAGGGGACTAGAAGAAAACGAGGGTTGGGAGCGAAATGTACGTCTCTATGTTCCGCATCGTATCGACCGCATTGGTTGGTTTGCGACGCCATCAGCCGAGCGCGAGCGAGCAGACGGGCATGATAGCTCGCGCGATCACGTCGCGGGCATACTCGCTGGTGGAAGAAGTGTGAGCTGAGATGACTGTGTCCAGTGGTAAAGTCGACTCTTTCCGTACAATAAGTAGAATGGCAAAAAGCCCGCTGTATCGTGATGGGATGAAATATACGCGATAGTTGCGTAGGGTAAGGCAAGGTCCCAGTTTCGGTGGTCGGGTGGCACGTACATAGCGAGCATATTTGTTGAAGTGCGGTTAAATCATTCCGTGAGGCCGTTTGTTTAAGTGTGGTAAGCGGTTGTCAGTGTGTGTTGCGTGGAACAAGAACACAGAATGCCGGCGATGACTTGGGGTAGAAATGTACGGCCACGGTCTGTGAGAAGCTGTCTCGGAGCACTCTGAATCAATATTACGTCCCGTAACAAGATGTAAGCGACGTAGGTTGCACAGCTGGTCGGTAGAGCTCCCATAACAGCGTAGCGTTTAGCGTAGTCTGTAATAACGGCTATCCATTTGTTTCCCAATGTTGATGTGGGAAAAGGACCAAGCAGGTCTAACCCAACACGGTAAAATGGTTCCGCGGGTATGTCGATTGGTTTAAGATGGCTAGCGGGTAGCAGCGACGGTGTTTTACGACGTTGACATAGGTCACACGTGGCGACGTATTGGCGTACCGAGCGAGCAAGGCCTGGCCAAAAGAAACGGCGCCGGACGCGCTCGTATGTTCGGGATACGCCAAAGTGGGCAGCCGTGGGAGCGTCGTGAAGTTCGGTGAGAACACAGTGGCGCAAATGCTTAGGCACAACAATGAGAATGTCGGGCCCGTCTGGTCGGAAATTTCAACGGTATAGCACACGCTTTTGAATGACAAAGTAGCGGGCGGAAGCGTCATTTGGGAGGATTCCATACGGCTGATGATGTCAAGCAGTCGTGGATCGCGCTTCTGTTCTTCCCCAGTATTGAGGAAGTCGGACACTGACGAGATAGAGTTCTCCGTGGGCTCGTCAGTGCCCTCAGGATCGTCGACAGGGTATCGGGAAAGGCAATCGGCGTCATGGTGTAGGTGACCAGATTTGTAGACCACCAAATAGGAAAACTCATGCAGGCGCAAAGCCCAGCGACCAAGGCAGGCTGATGGATCTTTCAGAGAGTTGAGCCAGCAGAGCACGTGGTGGTCAGTAACTACCGAAATTGGGCGTCCATATAGATAAGGTCGAAATTTCGCCACCGCCCATACAAGAGCCAAGCACTCACGCTCTGTGATCGAATAGTTACGTTCAGGGGCGGATAAGAGGTGGCTGGCATATGCAATAACGCAATCATGGCCATGTTGTTTCTGAGCCAGCCCTGCACCAATGCCATGTCATTGCATCTGTACGGATTTCCGTAGGGGCAGCAGGGTTGAAATGCGCCAGAATCGGAGGAGTAGTGAGAAAAGTGATGAGAGTAGAGAACGCAGAAGCCTCTTCGGAACCCATGAAAACGGGACGTCTTTCTTGAGGAGATGCGTAAGCGGCCTCGCTATGTGCGCAAAATTTTTCGCAAAGCGTCGGAAGTAGGAACATAGTCCGATAAAGCTGCGTACATCCTTCGCTGATCCTGGTAAAGGAAAGTTTTTGACGGCACTGATTTTCGCCGGGCCTCGTTGTCCACCATTGGCGTCTACTAAATGGCCAAGCACTGTGATTTGATGACGTCCAAAGGGACAATTGGACGATTTGAGCTGCAGGCCATCGCGACGGAAGATTCCCAGGACGGCTGAGAGGCGCTCTATATGAGTTTCAAATGTTGGTGAAAAGACGATGATTTCGTCCAAGTAGCACAAACAGGTGTACCATTTGAATCATCTGAGCAGGTAGTCCATTATTCGTTCGAAAGTGGCTGGAGCATTGCAAAGGCCGAAGGGCATCACCTTGAACTGATATAGGCCATCGGGGGTGATTAATGCTGTCTTTTCATGGTCCATTTCATCTACCTCTATCTGCCAGTAGCCGGAACGAAGGTCTATGGAGAAAATAGTAGGACACATAGAGGCAATCAAGCGCATCATCTATTCGTGGTAGATGGTAGACGTCTTTTTTTTGGTAATTTTGTTTAGGTATCGATAATTCACGCAGAAACACCATGCACCGTCTTTCTTGCGAACTAGCACTACAGGAGAAGCCGAAGGACTGAAGATGGCTCATTGATGTCCTTGGTGAGCATTTCGTCGACCTCATTTTGGATAATGTGACGCTCGGCCGCCGACACCCGATATGGACGCCTATGAATAGGATCCTCATTACCAGTGTTTATGCGGTGGCTCGTACCGGTAGCTTTCCCCAACGGACGGCCGCTGATGTCAAAAACGTCGATGTAGGACAGCAGAAGCCGGTGGAGCTCATCAGTCTGCTGCGGCGTTAAGTTAGAAGCGATCATCGACGTAATAGCGCTGTCGGAGGAAGTGGGAGATTGATGTTGAGCGTGGGAATCAGAAGAAGTAGCCATCGCGAAAACATCTACCACATTGTCTTCTAAGGTGCAGAGCAACGCGAAAGAGATCCTTTGTGGCAGAACTTGAGGTGTCAAGCTAAAGTTGACAACTGGAGGCACGTAGAATTTCCTGCGACGGACAGAATGGTGTGAGGTAATGTGATGCCACGGTTTATGAGGACATCAGTGATAGGGTCAGAACATAGTCACCATATGGAACTAGTGGTATTGAGACGAGCTCTATGTAGGTCAGTGTCTGTGGAGGAGGCGTGCGTGTCCCGTTGTGCAGAGGCGACTCGGCCATTGTGTAAGAGGTTCTGTTGCGGGCAAGTGTAGACGGAGCGTACTGGTCGAACAGTCTATGAGGGCATAATGCGCGGACAGGAAGTCGAGGCCTAAGATTACGTCGTGGGGGCGTTTATCAAGGACGGTGAAGAGAACAACTGTGTGTCGATCGGCAATGCTTACATAAGCGGAGCACATTCCAACGATAGATGCTATCCCATCATCCGCAACACGGACGAACTGAGTGGTCGCATGTGTGAGAACCTTCTTGAGCTTGCGGCGAAAATCACTTGTCATCACGGAAAGTTGAGCGCCGGTGTCGACAAGAGCAGTGACATGTACGCCGTCTACTTGTACGTCTATGAGGTTCCGGTTTGTCGGTATCGCCAAAAGAGGATTTTCGGTCAGTCCGAGCGATGCAGCGCCACCTCCGGGGACTGCAACACTTAGTTTTCCGTCGGGGAACCTCGTAGGAGGGACGGGGAAGATGGTCGGCGGGGCTGTGGAGAACGAGACTGGCGACGTTGGGGGGATGGAGAGCGGGAGTAGCAGTGTTCAGAAGCAGGTTCCTGGGCAAAATGGTCGCGGCTGGTCTCATGGTGATAGGCAGGACGTGCATAGAAGAGACGAGAGGACGGTTGTGCAGGAGGATCCCAGTGACTTCTGCAATGGCGAGAAATGTGCCCGATTCTGTAACACGAGAAGCAGATCAGCTTGTCATCGTGTGTTCGCCATGCGGACGCATTACGGAACGTTGAGGGAGAGCTGGTCGGGAAGGACGTGCAGGTGTGTATTGGGGCTGATAGTCGGTGCGGGGAGGCGGTGAGATAGAGTGAATTCCCAAGCTGGCGATTTCTTGCCGGACGACTGCTTGAATGAGAGGCAACGTAATTGGCGGAGAGGGGTCAGGGGACGTTGGTCCCACCTCAGCTGGAGCAGCCGCTTCAAGTTCCTGCCTGACGATTCGCGTCAAGTTGTTACAGGTGTCTGGTGGATGATATGTGTCGAGACACGAGGACGTCGCAGTGGTGTTCGGGAGGCGCTCGAACTGATGGGAGATGCGTCTGCTTTTAGCTTGTTGGAACCGGCGGCATTCTTGAATGATCGCATCAGCAGATGACACATTGTTGAATACTAACAAGTGAACGCATCTTCGGCGATACCTTTAGGATATGCGCAACTTTTTCAGGTTCGGACATGTTTTCGTCCGCTTGGTGGCATAGTGAGAGGACAGCCTGAATGTAACCAATGTAGGGCTCTGTGGAAGATTGTGCGTGAGTCGACAACTCATTTTCCGGAGCGTCACCATGACCAGAGATGTTGCCAAAAAGCTCACGATCTTTTCCTTGAAGCTGTCCAGCTTGTTATGTCATGCTCGTAGTTGTCAAACCAAACACGAGGGGTTCCGTCGAGATAAAAGATGACGTTTTCGAGCATAAGTGTGGGATCCCACCTGTAAGTGGCGCTGACGCGTTCGTAGATGCGTAGCCACTGGACGACGTCGGAACCCTCGCTGCCCGAGAACACGCTGGGATCTTTGAGCGCGGGAAGCGTCACGAAAGTTGTTGCGGGCGCTGGGTTGACAGGCCGGGCAGAAGGGCGGGCAACATAGAGGATGCAGCCGAGTCTTGAGTGGTCATGTTGTAAGCCGCGATGGAGCGTCTCCTTCGGAGTTCCGTGGCGAGGACGGGATCGCAGAAATCCACTAAATATGTCACGAGAAGGAGACTGACTCGGAGGGGTAGTCACGATGTATATACAGCCGGTTAGGCGAGCAGCACCAGCCACACAGATTAGCTCGCGCCAGTCTATCTGATTTGTCTTCTTCAACTCCATGCACTGGCACGTAGCAATATAAACATCCTCGAAGAAATCTACAGGGGATCAACTGCTACCATAGTGCTTCATAAAGAAAGCAACAGACTAACAGTCAAGAAGAGTGTAAGGCAGGGGATACAATCTCCCCAATGCTGTTCATCGCATGCTTACAGGAGGTTTTCAGAAGCCTAGAATGGGAACAGTTAGAATAAGAGTAATGGAGAGTACCTTAGTAACCTGCGCTTTGCCGATGACATGGCATTTCTGAGTAACTCAGGGGACAAACTTCTACTCATGATTACAGAGTTAGACAACGAGAGCAGAATGGGGGCCTTAAAATTAATCTGCAGAAAACGGAAGTAATGTACAACAGCCTCGGAAAAGAGCAGCGCTTCGCGATAGGTATTAGTGCACTTCAAGTTGTAAAAGACTATGTCTACTTAGGGCAGGTAATAACCGCGGAGCCGAACCACGAGAGTGAAGTGACTAGAAGAACAAGAATGGGGTGGAGCGCATTTAACAAGCACTCAAATTATGACAGGTAGATTGCCATTATCCCTCAAGAGGAAGGTATATAACAGCTGTATCTTGCCGGTACTTAGCTACGGAGCAGAAACCTGGAGACTTACAAGAGAGTTCAGGTTAAATTGAGGACGACGCAGCGAGCAATGAAAGAAAAATGTAGGTGTAACCTTAAGAGACAAGAAGAGAGCTGAGTGTATTAGGGAACAAACAGGGGTTAAGGATATCATAATTGAAATCCAGAAGAGGAAATGGACATGGGCCGGGCATGTAGCGCGTACACAGGATAACCGCTGGTCATTAAGGGTAACTAATTTGATTCCCAGAGAAGGCAAGCGGGTTAGGGGGAGACAGAAGATTAGAGGGGCAGATGAATTTAAGAAGTTTGCGGGTATAAATTGGCAGCAGCAAGTACAGGACCGGGTTAACTGGCGGAACATGGGAGTGGCCTTTGTCCTGCATGGACGTAGTCAGACTGATAGTGGTGGTGGTGATGATGATGATAATTATGATGGTGATGATGATTATGATGATGAGAAACCCCAGGTGATCGAAATTTCCAGAGCCCTCCGCTAAGGCGTCTCACATGATCATATAGTGGTTTTGGAATGCTAAACCCCACATATCAATCAATATGTTTTGTTATCAACTCTGCGCTCTGACTCAACCATTGGATCACCAGATTCACCACCGGTGTTTCTAGCGCACCTTAGAAACTCACATTAAATTGTTCGTGCTTTAGTTGTGCGTTTCGGCGGGCTGATACGTCATCCTTTGGAGTGTACATGGCGATTGCCTCGGTAATAAAGGGATAAGTTACAACCATTCACCCACTAGCTGAGTTCGCCTATCTCTCAGGATCGGTTATCGACAGTGGCTGATTGATGAGAGAACCCGCTTGCTTCCCAATATTTACCAAGCCCGTCGTCTTCCCGTCGTTCTTCATCTTATTCTAATTTTAAAATACTCTTCATCTTATTCTAATTCTAATCACCAGAGATCTGGCGCCATTTTCTTTTCTGAGTATGAAGAGCTAACTCATCGCGGCGAAAAGTTTTCGTTGTTTGATGCCTTTCTTTGAGCTTGCTTGATGTCACTTCACAGAAGGAAACTGACGTGAAAGAAGCTCAGAGGGTAATAAAATTTGTCATCGTTCTGTCAAAACACAATCGCTTTCACTCTGTTTCTCTCGATAAAACATCATGACGCGTTTCAAAAGACGCGCACTATGTCGCTTCAATGTCCGAAAATCAGCACACCGCGGAACTGTCCTCGAACCTTCTGGTTTGCAGTTTTGAGTGTCGTGGCATTTTTGTGGCGTATTCGAGGCAACGAATTCGGAGGCCACGTGGCTTTTTACAGCGAAGGCTGTTATGAAATCACAACTCGGATCACGCGCACTTGTCTCCCACCAAAGCCGCACCAGCGATGTCCGTAACCACATCGCATGATATATATTAGATAAAAAATAGACTAGCACCAAATACGCAGTGTTCCTCAAGCCTGGGTTCACTGGGTGCCAGCCCTTGTATTATACAGCTGAGCTACGCCGGCGCTTCTGACTTGTTGGCAAACTTGCCTTAGGTAGGCTTAATGTCGGGAAAGCAATCGCGTTAGTACGACTTATAAAGCGTTTTAAAACAGCTAAACAACAACCAGTCGTCACACAATGCAATTAATGTAACGAGTGGGCCATCAAACGCTCGAACCGATTACAAAAGCTTGTTCTTGTTCCCCTATTACTGTAGCGCATACCCACTTCAGGCATACCTCATCGTCGTCGGCCACTGCATGAAGAATCAGCACGAAATTCCTCGCAATACTTTAGCGGATATCATGCTTACGGGTACGTCTGGCTGTTCCGTCCGTCTGCTAGTCTGTCTTTCTGTTCGTTCATGCGTCCGTCCTGCGTCCATATGAGAACTCAAAGTACCGCCATCTCGCATCTCGTATACCCTGTGGCATATAACAGCTTTACGCGTTCGCTACCGTCCGTCCGTCTGCTAGTATGTCTGTCCGTTCGTTATTGCGTCCTTCCGTCAGTCTTTCTAGTGAACAATCTGGGTACTGCCATATAGCATATCGCATACCA
>NW_023611750.1:0-43040 GCF_013339725.1 Rhipicephalus microplus
AAATTTGAAATTTGCCGCCACATAATACCCCGTCGTCAATACTGTGCCATCCATTCATTCCAACGGATCTTGTCATGAGAAAACATGTGCAATAGGCTTGCAACCAAAATTTTCAAGAACGTGAAGCCTCCCGAACCTGATGTCTTCATGAATACGGTCTAATTATTCTCATAGAAACAAAAAATAGAGCCTTATCACATGCTAATTGTAGCATGGCCCAAAATTCTCGAACACACAAATTTGCCTCGAGCTCACCTTGCGGTCATGACAGCAAAACAGTGCACAAAACGAGAAAGCAGTGCTGCGTAAAGCTGCTTCAAACACACGCGTGGAGTATTAAATGCATGAGCGGCGTTTGACACGTTCATCAATGAACCCAGCGTGCAAACGCTTTAGCGCCGCCACTCAGCAAACACATCAGTGGTGCTGCAACGCCAGCGAGTATGTCACAATATTTTAATTGCAACTGAACGTCGCTCAACTCATACGCATGTTCACGCGTTGTTGTCCACTTTCGAACAAACCATTTTGTTTCCCGTGCCGTATGTAAATTTGAACTCTCGAAGGCAGCAGGCATGCACATCAAACACTGTGGTACTGCAGCTCTTCACTCTTGTATCGAATATTGAAGCTCAATAAAAAAAAAGGTTGTGCATAGCTGTGTGTTTCCTGAGTGGTAAAGTGTGTGTATTTGCGATTGTGTTAGGCTCTTCAAAGTTTCGCTAAAATCAGTTACAATGTGATGAAAATCCAACTAGCCTAACAACAAATTTTAGTGGGTTATAGCTACTTATGCTTACCGTAACTTATGCAACTCAGCACGTCAAGAGGAACGAATTCAACTTTTCATATTGTTAGCTCTTTTTAAAGAAGACTGGCTCGTGAATCACGTAGATAAGTGGGTATAAAACAATAAACAAAGTAATAAGGCAAAACGCGCAACTATGGCTGTACTGAATTGCGTAACTCAGTTTATTACTAGAGGTGAATTACTCATCGATGAGATCAATATCCTCTATACAGCGCTATCTACCTCAATGTGATGAACCGTGCTCTTCATGTTGCTCGAATGAATACTTTCATCGTCAAGAAGAACAATTAAGGAAGAAGAGACGAACATTTCTCCCGGCAAATAGCGGGTAGCCGGGCCATATCTCCCGATGACGTTCGGTCGCCTGAAATCGACATGAATACAGCCAATCATTAGGAAGCTGAGTATAAGCAGCACTTATATAGCGGTGGTTTTGCAGTAAGAAATCGGCAACTTATTCCACGCATAAGACGCGGTTGGCCTTTTTTTAATATTAAGAGTACCGAAACAACAAAAGTGAATCATATAATAACAGAGAATCCTTCAAACTATTATTTAAATCACCGAGCTTTGACGGTTGGCTAGCCCCGCCATGGTGGTCTAGTGGCTAAGGTACTCAGCTGCTGACCCGCAGGTCGCGGGTTCAAATCCCGGCGGCGGCGGTTGCATTTCCGATGGAGGCGGAAATGTTGTAGGCCCGTGTGCTCAGATTTGGGCGCACGTTAAAGAACCCCAGGTGGTCGAAATTTCCGGAGCCCTCCTTTACGGCGTCTCTCATAATCATATGGTGGTTTTGGGACGTTAAACCCCACATATCTATCAATATCAATTGATGGTTGGCTATCTCTCGATTTGATTGGTACTATCACTTTTCCTATACGACATGCTTCTGTTTACAATAACTGACAACTGTGCTGGTTTTATTAATGGCACTTGTAGACATTCTTGCTATGTTAAGACTGCAATTTATGTGTTGCATATAAAATATGATGCCTACAAGGGGCATTCTGCCTTGTTATACAAAAAATGTGACATAGAGAGCCTATAGTTTCTTTATGGCCAAAGTATAGTTGAATATAAGAAAATCTGTTGCTTCTTTATATAGTGAACTAAGCAGCAGAGGATCTGAGAGAAACCTGGTATTGAAACGCAAGAGCAATTCCTGTCAGTACTGGTGCGCCTCTCAGTTTTAATAGCTAAAATATTTCTGAGGTTTTTGACGGTGTTCTCTGGAAGCGCGAGAATTGCGCTGTGGATGAAAAGATGGAAGCGCAAAACCAACGAGGACAGGAAGGAACATACAAAGACAAATCGGGGATTTCGCGCTTCCAATTTTTCACTTTATGAACCAACTAAACCCGCCACGCAATTTTGTTTTGTGCTTTGTGTACTGCTGGGCTATATATGGCTCAAACAGGCGTCGGCGGTAACGAGGCGTCAATACCGCAGCCCGTGCACTCACTCTCCGGGCACCATCCATGATCCCACACCAATACGGACCTCAAAATAATCCCGCCTACACCTTCAAAGAAAACACATATTTCGAACTCAATAACATCTATCCGAACCCGTGTGAAGGATTCACCAAGATGGAGAAGCGAATCCTTCTTCACCTTTACACTAAAACTCTAATATGACCCAGCAATTCTAAAGAGCGTGTTTAAAAACCAACCTTGGCTTCACCTCAAGTTTTCCCTAAATTACTGTACACCATAGGTGCGTCTTAAGGCGCAAAAATAGTAACAAAGTCAGAGGCAACAACAAGATCGACTCATGAATTCTGGCCCACACTGCTAAACACGTGCCCAAAACACTTTAATCTCGCTTCCACGGGAAGTTGCGCACTGTGAGTAGAATTCCTGTGACATTTGCCACATGGCATAGGCGCGCCAAAGAACAATAAACCTCACCTTTCTAGCCGACCCTTCCCGGAAAGACTGGGAAGCCTTCCTTCTCGGCGGCCTTTACCTGACGGCCCTACCGGGCTTCGTTGAGATATCCCGAGTCGCGGCTGACGCCAAAGGACTCCGGTAAGCGGGAGCCCGCCGAGTGTTTGTACGAAGAGGGCCTCTAAGGACAATCCCTCTAGACATCCCTTCCATAAATAAATGGGTTTCATCATTATCATAACATCATCATAATCATCATCACTTTCACTGCGGGTGAACGAGATGAATATTCGGCTCTCACACACTAGCAAGAAGAAAGTCTCACTGCAGTTTCCTGTGTAGGCATCGTCACCAGCCCGGCTATTGTTCGGGTTCCAGTGCACAAGGCTCACATTTCTGTAAACGGTCCGCTTAAATACGTGGGGCACTGAACGTTTAGTTTCCAAATATCCACCTATGTGACTACAGCGATGGCTTACTTTTTGTGCCTTTTATGTGACACAATTTTTAAATATTGATCCTTTCTTAGTGGCACGATGTCACGGGTCGTGTATCAGTGGCGATGTCCACAACCCCACTGCGAGTTCTCACGCCTCGCGTACCGGCTACATGCTTTCGTTGCGCCAACTGTTTGCCCCCCTTCCTCCCTTCTCTAGCCCAAGGCTGCCGCAGGCAGCGTCTGCTTGTAAAAATTGACTGCTCGCGCTGCACAACCGTTCACTGGCCACCTTGTTTATGTGAGCACTGGATCGCACGTCAGCGTCCCACCACTCACTGTTGACAACGTTTCTCCTTCATTGAATAAGTAAGGCTAATATATAGATGAAATAACAATTCATCATTCCCAAGCCACACCCAATTACGCAACATTCACAAGATACCCCTAAACTCCGCGACGCATTTACTCGAGATCTCCCAGTGGGAAGATGCAGGCGGCGTTTTCTACGGCTCTATGGTCGCATAATAAGGCAAGTAATGATTCAGCTCACAAACATTGATAGCGCATGTAAGCACGATTGTTCTATGTTGCACTGACTTTGAAGGTAATTGTTTTCTAAGAAAATAACATAGACAGGATGTGAATAAAGCCACGTCACCTGTTCAAGGTGGTAAGAACCTACCATGGCATCACAATTTTCCGAACATCCGACACCACTTTATGGAAAGCTATGTTGGGGTTATTTCCGCTGTAGAAAACTTTCAGTAGGTTATATAGGCTTCGTTGATGCCTTGATCCCAGCAGTGCCTGCATAGCTGCTCATGCACCGGAAACTCCCAAACGGAGAAATGATGACAGAACGCGCTGAATGGAGGAGCAGCAAAAAATGAATTATCTGTCGTTTCCAAAATGCTGTGTCATGCGTGACAATACACTTTATCCAACCGTTGTGTATGGTCGTATTCGTACAGTCCTGTAATCCAACTAAATGCTTCCCTCAACATATAGATTCTGTTTCTAACATAAATACTCCACTGGACACACCTGATAGAGGAGACCATAGTCCACTAAACACAATCAGCAGATGAGAGAAGTTCCTAAGAAGCTGTATGCTTCAAGCTTTGAGAAATGATGGGTGTCGCTATAGCCAGCCTTCTGTCCAGTCTTTTTGACGTTCCCACAAGGCTACTTGTCGACGCATTGGCTACAGACCCTATTTATGTTCAAGTGTTTTTGATCAACCTTATGGGAAGAGAAAATATATGATGTCGTGCTTGAAAATAAATCAGTTTTAATTTTTCATCGGGGCTAAAAAAGAGGTATAGGGTGGAAGCATTCCTCTGAAACTACTGATGATTAAAGCAACAAGGATTAGTTGATGGTTGTGAAAGAATTCCGGATTTTAGAATTATTAGAGGACAAAATCATCTTGCAGCCTGTTCGTAATTGCCACAACACTTATTCATGAGGCTGTGGCCAGCTAAAACTAGACGCAAATTTGATTTAGTAAGTGCGCAGTGTCACTTGACTCAGGTGCAGCAAATTAAGACGCAAATAATAACATGAGAGCCGGGCAATACACAAAAGATTACCACACTGAAGCAACGAAATCATAGAATATAGTTTGGTGCTTGTTTATTGTTCTCGTATGAAGTGGGTATAAATGGAAATTCTCAACATGATGCGTAATCTAACGAATAGAAGCGGAACAAGGGAAACCTATTGTATTGTCTTTGTGGGAATGATACACGGGTTGAGAATATGATTGAGATAATTTTTCCGTATCGCAATGAATGGCTTCGTCTAATGCATGCCACAGGCAATCTCATTGAATGCTTTCAATACTTTGACAGTTACAAGCAAGCTGTAACTCGAAGTAGCCCCTAAAAAGTACTGACGAGCCGACCCCGATCATTTCTTTCATGCTATTTTTACTACTACACCTCCTTACCTAAGAGTCCCCGTTATCTCCGTCTTGTGAGCGGAGGTATTTGACGAGCCAATGCGGTCTTCACACATTATAATTTACAGAGTCCTAGTTAATATGCTATATTTTGTGCCAAATATTCACCTTGCGGAGTGTCATGGCCAGTTCCTCGGGAGTGGCAGAAACTTCTCCCGAGTGTTTCTCCGCAGCTGACGCATATGTGGGCCCAGCGATTGATAGGTGCTGCAATCGATCTTCGTCTCAGTTAGAATGACTGATGGTGCCTTGGTAGCAAAGAGGGTGTCTTTCCAGTGGAGCTTGTCCTGTTAAGAAAAAGCACATGGCATATCCCACCGCAAAATGAATTATGAACCGTGGTTGCAAAGTGCTAGAATAACGGATTTCAGGCTAGTTCGTTGCCAGTCAGTGCATGGGTCTGTGCCTTTCTTCGTTCACTGTTCTTTCTCATCAATACAGGATATTTTTGCCTCGGTAAAAAGCACTAAAAGCATTTGCAATTCATAGAAGCGGAATAACAGAGAGCTGCATTAATATAAATATAGAGTTCTGAAAGGAAATTAAAAATGTCAGCACTTTTCCTCTCCTAAATTGTCTTGAAGGAGCTCTCAATACGACGGCGCTGCACGTCAAGGTCGATATATGGCCTTCCACAAAGGGCCTGAGACAACACGTAGGAAAAGCAGTTGTGGCTATATGCTTCATTAGGTGCAACCACAATCAATCTTCAATGCAATCAAACTGATATTCATCGCATTTTAACGGGTGATAGATACGTGGGGTTTAATGTCTCAAAACCATTATATGGTTATAAGAGACGCCGTAGTGCAGGGCTCTGCAAATTTTGACCACTTGGGGTTCCTTAACGTGCACTCTAATCTGAACACATGGGACAACTGCATTTTCGCCTCCGTTCCAAATGCAGCCGCCACAGCCAGGATTCGATCCCGTGACCTGCGGATCAGCAGCCGAAACCCTTAGCCACTAGTCTATAGTGGAGGGGCTATCTTAATAGTAGAACTTAGTGTTTGTTCAATAAGTCAGTTTGCCCTCGAACACAGCTATCAAATACATAACTTCCTCTTTAACAATCAATATTGCTCAGCGGTGGCGGCTACGAAACAGTGGCTCGTCACTAACTGCTCCTGTCTGACTTTGCAGCCCCGGTGAAAGCGTGTTTGCGGATCGGCGCCTGCTGCCACCTTACCTTCTTCGACGCCATATCAAGAATCCCGGGTTCATATCAAGAATAGACAACGCCCCCTTTGTGAACTACGGCATCGAGACGCACCTTCAAAAGGCACAACCCAGACACCGGAGGACCATTTGCTCTGCGGTGGCGGCTACGGAACAGTGGCTCGTCACAAACTGCTCCTGTCTGACTTTGCAGGTTGGTGTAAACTGTATTTACATTTCCCTTATTTGACGCTGTTTGCCACCACCGCCACCGCTGTTCCAAGAATTTCCTGATTATTGTAGCTTCCTTTTTGTGACCACTGATACTGTTGAATCTGTGATTTTGCTCAGTTCGAGATGTCCGAGTCTGATGCCTGCTTAGTCTGTAATGAGCCTCTCTTAGAGAGCGGCTCATATCCAACCTGCTCTGAATGCAAATATGGCTATCACCTGGGAGCATGCTCGGGAATGAGCAAAACGACCTTCAAAAAAGTTGATGCCGCAAAGAAAACATGGAAGTGCCAGACATGCCTGGTTTCGGCGGCCCGAAGTGCACGTGGGGATAAGAGCCACACCGGCGAGCATAATTCGTCGTTCGATAAAGTACTGATCGAAATTAATAGGAAGCTGGCCCAAATACCAGACATACAGAGAAAGGTGGATGCACTAATGAAAGTAAAAGATACAGTCGACAAATTGGAGCTGTCAGTTCAGCATTTGTCTGATCAATATGATGCGGTGCTCGTTGAAATGCAAAAGCAATCAGCTGAAATGGCAGTCCTCAAAAAACAGGTGCATTTCCCGACACCACTAAAAACATCCATGAGCTGCAAAAGCAGGTGAATGCTTTAGAGCAATACAGTAGACGCCAAAATATTGAAATTCACGGCATGCCTGTCACCCAGAATGAAAATTTGCTCGGTAAGCTCAATAACTTAGCAGTTAAGCTTACCCTTCCTGAACTGACGGGCTCTGAAGTCGAAGGCATACACAGACTTCCACCAAAAACCGGCAAAGTTCCTGTTGTGCTTGTTCGTTTCGTGTCACGAGCAACACGTGACCAGTGGGTGGCTAAAAAGATCGATATAAAAACTGCTAGCTCTAACGTGTATTTCCTTGACAATCTGACGCCACAGAACAAAAAAACTTCTCTGGCTAATGAAGACGAAGGCAGAGGAATACCATAATCAGTTCGCATGGCAGAAATCCGGCAAACTGTTTGTGCGCAAAGTACCTGGTGATCGAGAATTGCACGTAGACAACGAAAGCGACCTAGATAAGATTCGTTGAACTGTGTCTTCTATCACTTACGTTACTTCAGTTTTCAGTTATCCCCCTCAATGGCTATCTTCCATGAAGCCATATATTATGACGCTCAAACTTTAAAATCAATTGTGCAGGGCCCTTCTTATAAGGAGCCGGACAGAATGTCGATCTTTCATTTAAACATACGTAGTTTGAGAAACAAGGAAACTGATGTGCTGTTTGATTCTTTAGATCATACGTTCGATTTTTTGGCCTTCACTGAGACTTGGTACACTTGCACGTCTGATGTAGTGTTCATCGAAGGATACAAGCATGAAAGCGTGCATAGACCGAATCGTAGGGGTGGTGGTGTGTCGCTATATATACAAAAAGATGTTTCATATACCGTGCTTCCCGAATTTTGTTGTGTCAGCACACATTATGAATCCATTGCCGTTCAATGTGTAATGTCCCTGATTGTCACAGTTTATCGGCCCCCATCAGAGGATATTCAAGAATTTCTGTGTTTTATAACTTCAATGCTTGAATATGCGTCCTTGAGAAATTTGCATATTGTGCTTGTCGGTGATAATAATATTGATTTCTTACTTCTTACTCCACATAGTAGACAATTTTTAGATGTAATCAAAGCATTTTCGTGTAGGAACTTTATAAGTTAGCCAACTAGAATAACAGCAGAAAGTGAAACTATGCTAGACCTATGTATCACTATTTATGACAGAAACGACGTCAGAGCTGGTGTGCTAACAACTGATCTGAGCGACCACTTGTCCATATTCTGTTTTTTTTCCTGCAGCTAAGAAAGAAAAAAATAGTGTTAACGATGCTCCTGTTCCATATCGCTCTTTCAATACCAATGCCTTGTCAGCATTTCATGCTAGTATTGAGAGTATCGACTGGGAGATTGTCTACAGTGAGCAAAACCTTAATATATCGTATGATCTGTTCCTGCAACATGTAAAGCGCTGTTATGATGCTGCCTTCCCACTACAATACTATAAAAAGCACGGAAAGTCTAAGAAACCATGGATTAACAGAGATCTTTACAACAGAATCAGAGAACGAGATAAACTATACCATAACTTCATTAGGATAAGAGACATATCTATATTACATGAATATAAAAAAGTTCGCAACAAATTAAACTCTGATTTGAAGAGAGCCCGTATTCAGTATTATCAGGCTCGATTTGCAGAGGTCTCTTTCAATCCAAGGAAAGCATGGAACTCGGTACGTACACTCATAGGAACAACAAAAGGTTCTCTTCCCTCAGCATTAACAATTGACGGTGTTGAGTTTAGAGAAGCTCGTCTGGCGGATAAATTTAATACTCATTTCTTAACCTCAGGTGCAGCAGCTCAGACAAGGGACGCAGCAAACGACTGCCAAAAATACATTTCTTCTTTCTCTGCGAACTCTATTTTCTTGACTCCTTGTACTCAATTAGAAATACTTACGTACCTGAAGTCTTTAAAAAAAATACTGCCGCTGGTTACGATAACATTAAGGTAGAACCAATTAAACATGTCGCCGAATTACTGTGTGGCCCACTGCAGCATATCTGCAATCAATCTTTTGCCAATGGTATTTTTCCTGATGGCATGAAGATAGCTGAGGTGGTAGTCATCCACAAAGGTGGCACTCACGACTTGAATAACTACCGGCCTATTTCCGTGCTACCTTTATTTTTCAAAGTTTTAGAATATACATTAAAATGACGACTAATGAAGTTTCTTGGTGACCATCAAATGCTTGCAAGGCAACAGTTCGGGTTCCGTGAAAAGAAATCAACTGAAAAGGCACTGTTGGATATTAAAGAAAAATTACTTATTAGCATGTATCATAAGCAATAAACTCTTGCAACATTTTTAGACTTCAAAAAGGCGTTTGATTCCATAAAGCATTTCATTTTGTTTCACAAACTCCCTTACTACGGTAATAGAGGTATCGTATTAGATTTGATCCACAGTTACTTATCTGACAGGGTACAATGCACTAAATGGCTACTCTTTTCAATCTCAGTCAATAAAATATGGCGTTCCGCAAGGTTCCATTCTGGGACCTTTATTCTTTCTCCTTTACATAAATGATATTGGGAACATACCGCGAACTTGTGACATAATTCTCCATGCAGACGACACGAGTACTTTTTTTTCAGGTAAACATCTACTTGAACTTCAAAATGTAGCTAATAGATGGCTAACTGAACTTTCACACTGGTTGCATCTAAACCAACATCAACTTAATGTAAAAAAAACTAAATTTATTATTTTCAAGAGCCGTAATAAGCCTGACGATCATAATGCCTGTATAATATTTCAAAACTTCGCTATCGAACAGATTCCTAGTTATAAATTTCCAGGTGTTGTTTTTGAAGAGAATATCAGCTGGACACCTCACGTAAACAAGATTCATGCAAATATGTGCAGGTCAATTTCGATACTGTATAAAGTTAGCTCCTTGGTGCCTAAATGGTTGAAACCGCAGTTATATTACGCCCTCGTTCACTCTCATTTGCAATACTGTCTCCTAACCTGGGGTACCACTACTCACACAAATTTTGATAGATTATGAGTTTTAAAAAAAAAGAGCTGTCCGTTCCATTGAAAATCTTATGCGAAATGACCACACAGCGCCATCCTTTTCAAAGCTTAATATACTCAGAATAGATCAGCTATTCCAACTAAGATTTGCTATGCATACATATAGGCAAATTTTGCATGACCCCCAAATCCTGCCCTCATCATCGTTATCTCTACATTCACAATATCACCTAAGGCAAAATAGACTCAGAACACCTTTGTTCCGAACTAAATATGGTACTCAGACACTAGCCTATTTAATGCCACATTTTCTGAATAATAATTGAGAAATCGCCAATATGATCCAGGACAACTGTTGCACATACAGCCTACGGAAAAAAGTTAAAGATTACCTCTTGTTTAGCTCCTAATCTTCCCTTTATATTGTGCATTTGCTGTTTTTTTATTTTTTCCTATTTTGTTCCATACTGTTTTGTAACGTTGATCATCATCAGGGCTTGTGTAAACATTTTCATGTCACGCATCATTAATGTGTACCGAAGATAACTATTCTACCGATTGTGTTTTGATCGCCTGTGCGCCTGTTCTTTTTGTTTTGTTTTGTTTTTCCTTTTCTTCTTACCTGTATTTGCGCATGTACCGCGGCTTTCCACCCCTGAGAAATGTATGGGTAGGGGGGCCTTTGTCAGGCAGTTGCATCGGCCTTTAGCCCCTTCATCCCAGACCATGACTGTCTGAATAAACTTCTGAGTATATTGTGTCAGTTTTCCGAAGTTCGTATACGTGGCTCAAAGGAGAGTGCGTGTATTTTATATGCTCGGCCAGAGGCCACAACAATGTGGGCTCCCCATACAATTTTGCCTCACCGCGGTGGTCTAGTGGCTAAGGTACTCGTACTCGGCTGCTGACCCGCAGGTTGCGGGTTCGAATCCCAGTGGAAGCGGCTGCATTTCCGATGGAGGCGGAAATGTTGCAGGTCCGTGTGCTCAGATTTGGGTGCACGTTAAAGAACCCCAGGTGGTCGCCATTCCCGGGGCCCTCTACTACGGCGTCTCTAATCATCATATCGTGGGTTTGGGACAATAAACCCCACATATCAATCATGCCCACACACTTTTCTAGAAGAGCACGAAATAATCTTTTTCTGTCATACTGATAGCTTTGGCGCCCTCATTGAAAGACAAGCAATGGTTTGATGTGATACCTGCCCTCAATATATCCTTGTCTCGAACTATTAATTTTTATTTAAAAAAACCGACTTTATGATTATAAAATATCAGCGCTCTAGAGAATTCGATTGGCTGAGGAACACGTTTGTCACCCTGGTCTCCTGCAACTCGAATAATAACAAGCAAAAGCTTCGGGTGAATGGCTTTAATTTGAGGCACGTGTTACAAGTACCATACAATGCCATCACATAAAACGAGTCGTTTGCGGGACCATATCTTAGCAAACACGCAGGCTATACTGGGGTGCCTGATGAATAGAGCTTGAGCTACCTAATATATGTTGACGCCTCACCAACGCACATCACTTTTGTCGAGCAGAACTGCAGTCGAGTGCACGAAACATGTTTTTCTATCAGCAGCGTACGTTTCGTCGAATGCTGCGGGTAGTAACAATGCTAGTCTAAGGTAGCATCATTACAGCATGCCATACCGAATATATATTGCAATGTTTTACTGCTCACTGCCCAATAGTTTCTAACAAAACATTACCCAAAGCTGGATAAGAATAAGTGAAAATAACAAACGCCATACAATATTAGACAATATTCCGGAAAATGTTACAAATTTGGAGAACGCTAGCATACAGTACACATCGAGCAAACATACTCCCTAAACCGTTAGCCAACATATTAAGCAAACACCAGGTGGCATGATGTTCCCAACACTGCGCTGCAGATTGGTTGGCATCAAAAATGTGAGACATTAATTAACCCAACTGAACACAATGGAAGTCTGCAACCAATATCTAGATCTTGGCAAGAGTATGGCAAAATTACCAAGCGGTGGCAAGCACTCTATTGCGATTATTCAACTAATGTCGAGATATTCAATGGTGGCTAGGGTGTCCCTGACTTATTCATTAGAATTATTTAGAGGCTTTTCCGTACTAAACCACTTTTAATTACGAGACACGCCATAGTGTTACACTCCAGAAATTTACACCATCAGTTTTATTTAACGAGAAGTTATCGCGCAACGGGAAGGTCCTCGGGCCTTTTGCCTCCACCGAAACGCGACCGCACGGCGGTGATATAACTTGTTACCTTCAGGTACGCAACCGGGTGCCGTAAGAAGAATATCGGAACGATGGCGCAGGGAGCCAAATAACGTTTTCGCCTTAAAAAAACGTTGTTAGCACATATCAGCCCGGTTATTCTCAGTTGCACTGTTCTTAAATGTAAGAGATTCAAGTTCTCTTAAAGATATATCTTGCTAAAAAATCTATATGGTCCCGAAAGCCACGTTGAGTAGAGGCGAATCGGCAAAGACTGTGGCTTGATTTAGTACACTGTAAAATACACGCAGTCTACTATGTGTCGGAAAGGCTGCGCCTATGTATCAGGGCACTAACCTGAATGGCGGAGCCTTGGTCAGCAGGTCTGCCCTTGGAATGGTATCGGCTGGAATTACGTGCTGCATCATGGCAGACGAAGATGCTTGGATCGTGTCGGACACCGATGAAGGCAAGGTAGCCCAGTGCTGGTGCGATGCTGCATCGATCGGCTGTGCATTCGGAGACATTTTCTGCAGGAACGAATGAAGGTTGAGACAAGGCGCCCACACCAAGTTCCAGCTCTTGCTGCGGAGGCGTGCTGTAGGTGACGTAGCCCTCCTTTTCTGCCGTCGGGAAACAGTCGCCAGTGTGAGGTAATGGTGTTCCCATAATCACGGTAGAAGGAGACGAGGACCCCATTATTTAGATTCCCCGTATCGATCTGAGAACCATCAAAAGCACCGAAAAAGAAGCCTGCATAAGGTTTTAGAACACTTTTTCGCAGCCTGCGCGTGAGCCGAGTTTCTTGATGATGATCCCCACTCCCAGTCTTCGTTTTTCTTCACCACCTATCGTTTGCCTACAAAAATACACTGAAAAACTTCTGTTTCAAACAAAGAATATTTGAAATATTTCTATTTCTGCAATTTTTAATTAGTCTTACCTAATTTAAACAGCGTCTTCGTAGTATTTATTTATTCAAGAATTCCCCCATAAGGTAAAACACGATGCTATGTGAATAACGTAAAATGTAAGTATTAAGCTTGCTTGTTTTTGTACCGGTCTACCTTGCAGTTTCTTTAGTCGATGAATAATTCCAGCATATTCATATTCTACGCCTCTCGATTTCGTAATTTCTTCTTGAGAAAAAAATATATTGCTGGTATGCTAACTTACTTCACTTTCCGTGGGGTCGGAAAACCAATATCATTGATATGAGCTTGTAGAATTGGCCGAAAAAGAAAATTTTGTTATGTATGGAGAAAAAATCTCCCACTCATTTTTAACCAATATTTTTCTTAGGTTTAACTGACTTTCAATTGTCCCGGCATAAACAACTCTAGCTTATTTACTTTTAAGTACAAGTGGAGACGATATCCCTTTTTTTGTTTTCGAGGTTGTACGCCCATTGAATTCAGTGACCAACTTCTCAAATACTTATATAAATTTAAGTTTGAAGAGAATTATGAATACGCTGCCACCATGTAGTACGAGAGCGGGAGCAGCTTTTCAGAGGCCCCTGCCATTGAATAGGATTTTTACAATAGATATAAACAAATGAACGAATGAATGAATGAATAGAATTGAAAACTTCCTATATGAGGCTTTGTCCAAACAGCCAGATCAAAAATAGCGCTATGGAACCATGATTGTAAGGTGTTTTATCAAAGAGCATTGTGTATACAAACTGAACATAAAGGTGGAAAGGTGTAATCTAAATTAACCGTAAAAAAGCTCTTCTAACTTATAAAAAAACTTGGATTTCTCGAGGGATTCCAGAACAAGAGAAGCTGCGTGTCGAAAACTACTTTGCAAGCAATGCTAAGCAAGTTGTAAGATATAGAATTTATAATCAGGCTGCAAACTTCAGAGTACAGACAGCACGGCGAAGAAGAGTTATGATAACCAACATACTGAGTTGCTTCAGAAAATGGAACGAGGTAAATGTTTTTAGCAATCAAAAACAAAGTTTTTTTGCTCATAAATGTCGTATTGGTGTATTCTAAGCCAAGTAAATGGTCTAGTTTCCTTAAAGATATTTTTGAACCACTTGAAGTTGTTCACGACTGCCTTCTTGTACCTCTTATTCTCTGGTCATCAAGTGAAGACATTAAAAAGGTTATTGCCAAATACACCTCAATAGAATTTTCATGACTAGGAAAGTACCATTTTGAATTAAACACTAGATTAGTAGTAATTACCTTGACATCGACAACGAACTAAGATGATAATGGCTACGACAGTACACTGAGAACAACATAGGTTGGGTGTGCTTCTTGTAAGGACGTTTCTGTTTTTATGAAATCGTGTGGAGTGATGGCTAGGAGACCATGTATATATTCAATATGATGGGTCAGCTAACTTGCTGCAAGTATTTTTTTAAATACTCGCGCAATTTAAACAAGTCATAGATTAGTAAGGAAATAATTTTATATTGCTGCAGGGAACGGAGGTTCATAAACAAGCACGACATTCATCCAACCCACCATTTTTCACTAAGATTTCTGCGTTACCAGGTCTCAGCCATATTCGTATTTCTTATTTACTGGGGTACTGAGTATCCAAGAATAGACGAAAGTTTTCACTGTTTTTAAACATGTAAAGAATTTTTCGTATTGAGGCTTTCATTGCTGCTCTTGTATTTTTAAAGTTGGAAAAGGAATCCGGGTTAATTACACACCCGTGAAAATGCTGACTCTCTGCCCTTGTGTACCTTCTGACTGCGTTTTCTCGCCCCCCTTCCAAACAGACCACCTGTTTTTGCTTTCGCCTCCTCTTCCTCTTCTATTAAAATTGATAACAATTGCAATAACTGACGTTTCACGTCGGCTAATTATGATATATTATTTAGAGACGCCGTGGTGAAGCGCTGTCAAAACTTCTCACCACCTGACTTTCCTAAACATACTCCTTAATTTAACCACAGGGGCAGTTAAGCCATTACCCCTGCTCTCTCGAAATCCGGGAACATCAGCCGGAATTCTGCACGGCGAACTTCGGTCAGTGGTCCAGCGCAATATCGAATAGACCACTGTAGCAGTTAGATCAGAGAGTGTGTTAGCAGCACAATCATACTCGCGCAAACGTGGGCAGTTCCTGGCTTGAAGAAGACACCGCCCCTTGTCTAAAACTTGGCTTCAGCCATAGTGCCTCTTAGAGGAATTTTCTCGTTTTGTTAGAACACAGTAACACTAATTAAGCAAAGTAGAGAGGCTTGGACAATCGCTTGGTGTCATTCATTTGCACACATGAAGGAATAAATGAAGTATGTTGCTGATTTAGTGCAGTACGGTGAGCATATTTTCGCACTTGTTTACGACTGATAACTGTGCCTCGATTCCCAGCTGGTGATTGAGGCATTGAATTTGCCTTCACTGCTGTGGCTTAAAGTAAGGTTTCTAGCCGATGGTACGACACAATAGGCACCGTTTCTGGGATGGCTTCCAATCTCTGGAACGCACTGTTCCAAAACGAGTGGCGCTCATATGAGCAGTCTTGACCTTGTGCCCCTCCAGGTCACGCTGAAGAGTCAAGGCAATCAGCACTGCTGGCCTCTGGCCATTCGTACAGATGGAAGAACACAACGTCCAGGCTCAACGCCGCAAACTGTGAGCAAAGGCGCAAAAACAAATGGAGGGCTTCTCAAGCCCAGTATACCATCACCCATGCACCATTTAAACAGGTATATCTACCACAAGGCTGAGCATTGCACGGCAAACAAGAGAACAAAGGCCCTTCATATTTTTGCTTCTGAGCCTAAAAGTTCTCCTTCCGTTCATCAGACGGCAGCACGGTATACGGATAGACTACAGGCTGAAGCGCTTGAACATAGCCCATGAAATATTCCCGGGTTATGGCTGACGACTTTTTCCTTGGAGTCAACTTAGTCAAATGCATAATGTAGCTTCTGAGATTTGTACGGCTGAAGCTAGTTAGGGCCTCCTCTTATCGTCGTTCACGTCCGTGATGGGGAACCTTGTGGATGTGAAAGACAAAAAAATCGATTGACGCTAGACTAGGCTATTCATAATTTTTACCAATCATTATAAAACCCTCTTGTCGATGAGTTCAACGTCCATATTATGTCTAGCTTTGTCGTCAAAGCTCACTCCGCAGACATTGTGGTTAGAAAATCATGGTTATCGAGGAAACATGATTGTATTTGAATGAAACAAAGCTTCAACAGATGATCTACAAATGAAACTGTGAAATGAGCACTGTAAAATTGTGAAAACACAAACGCTTTATACTAGTCCGTGACTACAACGTAGACAATATGAACCTCAAGACAGCTTTGTTGTCGACTTTATGTCGCTTTACGTCACTCAAATTACATTATATGGAGAAATGCTCCTATTACACGCACACACAAAAACATATTTAAAATGCACTAATAGCGATCATATTCTAGCAAAACTTTATAAAAACCTGCAAGCGCAGGTCCTTTACACTTCTCAGATACTTCAACTTTGACATGGTGGACCTTTGGGCCAAGCTTCGTCCAATTGTCCTCACTGACTTCGTGGAGATGCGTGGATTTTTAAAAGCTTGTTGTTTTTTCCTTGTGGCTTGTTATACGGCGGCTTCTGGCGTGTACAGCAGTGTTCCCAGAAGGTGCACTTCTGCAGTCAGCGCTCACGATCAACCCCTTCTTATGGTTCCAACAATGTTTACTAGAGGACGCGCCACCACACAAGTCGTCGGTTTTCCATGGACTGCGTGCTTGCCTACTCGAAGTGGCTTTGAAACAAAGAGAAGCGAAGAGAAAAGCGTGGCGTCAGAACTGTCTCCAACTCAGGTGGCCACTGCAACAAAGCCACTAAGAGGACGGGAAGTGGGAAATAAAAAGAATCTGAAACAGAGAGGAATATAACAGTATGACAGTGGTGTTTGGTCTGGCCGTGCATGAACGCGTGCTGCCACCGCGCCGAGAGGAGCGAAAAAAGGAACGTGAAGCAAGCCGGCTGGTTGAGGAGGATCATCGCGACTATGTCCACTTTGTTCTCGTCGCTTCGCAGGCACGGCAACATGTGAAAAAATTCTAAGACCAGTGTTAGACACGCTTATCGATATCCTGCCAAGCCTCTTCCCCTGCCTGCTCTCAAGAAATGAAGAACACCTGATAGCTGCACGTCTCCACTTTATAAGCGTTTTAGACTTTTGACTCATGGCAACAGCAACTATCACATAGAGGTGCAGGAGGATCACGTGCCGATGACCGTGGCCATTACTGTGCCTTGCTGTGCCTCTCGCTTTACGTATTTCTTATTCTTTCTTGCTCTTTCAATTTATCTTCCCGTTTTTCTATTTCTTTCTATTTCGCGTTTGACTCTTCTCTTTTTCTATTTATAATAAGTGTAGTTATGCCTTCTTTACGCCTAGTTCTCCTCTGAATGGGATAAGAGATCATAATTATTGAGGCGCTCCAAGAACAAGTCTTCTCGCTGGCGAAAGAGAACACTCCACGAGTTAAACAAGGAGCATTGCTACCGCTTAGTACAGCATGTTACACATCACATAATACCATACTAACGCGGGGCCCACGTACAGTGATCCGCACTTAGTATGCGTGGCGGCAACTTTGACCACGCACACCACTTTGAGTGTTACGAAGACAAGAATACTTGAACTAAATTGACCGCACTTCGTGCTAAAAAAGGGTGAAGGCGTATCACGCCACTTTTATGCCTCACCAGCACTAGCTAGAACACACACATAAGTGTAGCCCAACCTGCCTGAAGCATTTATTAACCATATGCGGCTGCCGCTCAAGCCCCGCTATCTTGGAATCATAACTCTCCAGTTCGGTATTCTTATCAAGTAAACAAAAAGTGCTACGGTGAACTAGCACGCACAAAAACGCTCGATTCTTTGAATTGAACGTTTCATGACAATTTTCGTTAAATCTTACGACCCAGAAAACCGGGAAACACTCGTTTAACGCATCATTATGAAGGCGCCCATAAATCCAGCTATGCTCCCAAATTTATTATTTTTCATAAGTATTACTAAATATTACCAAGCACCAAGTACTGTAGAAAAGCGCTTCCCATAAAGACCCCTTGTCTATATAGAGGAGCCTTAGTTTCTTAAATACCGAAAGGTCACCTACCAACCTAACGGCCGCTTCCAAAGCTAAGCGAATGCTTGTAAAATAAATCCACCAACAAGTCCTTCTTTTAACAGATGTCATTTCTGCCAACTTCTTCAAGTTGTCTTTGTAGTTGAAAGAACTGAAGAATATGTCTATATATAAAATGTTCAAGGGTTTTTTGCACACCTGCCATGTGATATAAACCTTTTAAAGGAAGCTTCCAAATCTGTCCGATATGGTAAGAACACAAGGGAACAAATGAGATTGAAGGCTTTCATCGTGAAAACTTTTGCTGCAATTATCACCTAAACTTGACCGTTCTTTAGCTAGTGCTCTGTAGTTACCGCCGCTATGTGGTGGAATACACCCCCTTTTCTCCCTTCTGTCAATTTTTCTAACGCCTCTTCCCCCACACTTCGTGTTATATTTAATTAGTCTTGGCTCATTCTAATTTAGGGATGCAAGAGACAGCACAAAGCACACACACGCGTTAAAGTAAGCAGTTGACGCTTTCAAGAAGACAGAGCTCACCTCTTCTCTTCTACGCACTCGTCTAAATGTGTACGTACTGACTTCAATGCAAGTTGACAGTGAAACATAATTGGCAAAACATGTACTTTTATTTTAAACGCATACATCAAATAAACATATTCACACATATTTCAATACTGGCAGAATACGCTGGCCGCATATCTTCACCAGTTAGCCATCGACAACTGTGTCTTGATATCGGGTAGGGATCGAGGCACAGTTTTCAGCCCCTCTGCTGCAGGCGCCGGTGCCTCTGTTGGAAGACGCGGCTATCTCCGGCAATACAGCTGCACGAACGGCTGTCGCCCACCGCGACGCACTGCTCCGCATGAGGGTCGCCGAATTCCGCAACTCTCTTGCTACTTCCGCTCAGGAATAGACGGGAGAAGCGGGGCAGTCGACGCTGCAGGCTCCTACCATGTCGACCGGACGGACACCGAAACAACGGCGCAGGCTGCGGTTAAAGAGCAAACAATACAACGCAACGCCCCAGCAACCTCACGTTCGTTAAGACATTTTAGCTGCTGCAAGAGACAGTTGTCATCTAATTATGCGCTAAACCAAGATGTTTAGCGAAGTACGCACGTCACACCTGAGTACGAAGGCTCTTGAATTTGAGACACCAATGACCGACAGTTCCCCTTGCATTAACCAGCTGGCAGCACCCTATGCACAGAGCCTGCTGCCTTTGAATGTAACCTTGGAAACAATACAACGAAATCCCCACGTTCAATTGAACGTATGAATTAGTGTAAAGGCGCCATCATATGCAGCTCGTAACGGGGGTTTCTATTTGTTGATTTAGAGGTCATTAACAGTTCATAATTTCTCAACAACGGTGATAACAGAAGTTGATGATTTGAATGTGCCAGCGTCATAAAAATCCCACATTAATGCAATGGCAATGCAAAGTTAGAAACAGGAGACCTCCAGGGATCAAAGCTGGCCATTGTTAAAGCAGCTTTGGAGAAAGACCACATGCAGACGTAATGTCATGCAACAACTGTGATTACAGTTCAGTCTATGCAATTTGTTGACAACATAACAAACGTAAACTTCTAATCGTATGACTCAGGTGAGGTTACTGATGTTAGCTTACTGTTAATCGTGGCGACAGTGTAAGCTCTGCTTTACTGTCAGCATACTAGAGGTTACATTTATACTTCTAATATTCAACAAACTATATGCAAGCGTATTATACACCACTTGAATAAGCTAACGGCTGATACGTTACGTATATTATTGACATATCATCGCCCTGTGGCATGTATTATGTTTTCATAAAACTTAAGTCTCTGCTCCAACGTAAATGTTGTGTTACGGAATACTACGAGTTACAGTTTAACCACCTGGGCAACCAAAAAGCCTCAAAGATCATTATATGTGGACAGCTACTTTATTTACATAAAAAACGAGAAATGTTGGATCTTCTCGTAGCACTTGCCTTAAAGTCAAAAAAGGTAATGACTGAAAGGCAAAAGGGTGTGTGGTTCGCCCTTGTGTGGACTAATGGGGCATTCAATTTCAACACACTCACAACGTATCTACTCAGAGCCAGCGAAACGAGCAGCACGAGCTCCGTCTGCACGCTTACTGCCTTCGGGTATAGAAATTTCTGTGCTGCAGGTGGATTGAAAGATCCCGTTCGAAAGAGCATAAACGCTCACCAACACACACATTTTGGAAAAAAAATCTGTTGACTGAGTGGCACCGCGGACGTCTTCGCAAGTGGTGTTTCTTTTCAAAAGCCGCAAATGCCTTACATGCTTCGCCAACGCCAAACGTAGAGTGAATCAACGCTTCTATCACGCGCCCCGCACTGTCTTCATACCATGGCCGCCGCAGGGCGAGCGCAAAGCTAACTCGTTTGCCCGAGAAGCTCTGCTCATCCTGCATAGCACCACAGATCCCATGCACTCATGGAACTGATGCCCTGCGCAAGAGGCAACAAGCAGCTCTTTGTGCTGAATAGCTGCAAGTTCAGCCGCGTGTTATAAGAGCATCGGCAACATCGTGCAAAAGGAGCAGTTGGCGGAATGATGACTTAAAACGCACGCGAAATACACCGGGACGCTTGATGGATGGATACGGTTCTACGCAACTTCGACAGCCACGTTCGCGCGTGCCCCTTACTTTCATCGAACAGAGACCATTCACTCGGCGCTAGCTTTCTGGTAACACAAACAATAAACTAACGTATCCCTTCCGAGCTGAGCACATGTAGTACATATCATGATGCAGAACAAGCTAATAAAAAATATTGCCCAATAGTCGCCAGAAAAACTAGCATTAGCCAGTGCTAGCCAACTATTATTTACCTTTAGGACCTTACACAAAAGCGTACTACATATGCAGAAATAGCCAATGCTACAAAACTGTGAGTCAATACCCCTCTCACAGGCCAATACCCAACATGACAAGCAAGCAGCATTCAGCATTTAGCATTATATTGCCAACTTTTTTGCATAACTTAACGAAAGCTAGTTATTAACCATGCTTATCGAAAATGTTGACATTATCTAGCACAAATGAACACTGAAAGAAAGATAAAGGCTCTAGCATACCAAAAGCACGTTTTCCTTTTGAGGCCACGGTGCAAGAATACTTTGGGTGAGCGAACGCCGCGAAGCGAGTGCTTGGCGGACAGGGTCCGAATATGTTCTCCTTGGGGCATGCCGATGGATAGCTCGCCGGACTGATGGCCATGGCGGGCTGCTGGCAAATTCCACAAAGCAGAACTGGTACGTGGGCGATGGTTTCCGAGTATGAGAAAACCGGGTTATCACACGATATCGACCACGTGACACGTATACAGCGGCACCGCAAAAGAGGGGGTGATAAGAGAGAAGAGTTACGGTGCGGCGAGGGTGTTGTGGCGACCATTCGAAACTTTCACAACCTGTAGGTTGCGTGACTGTAGATCCAACATGGGGGTCGTTGAGTTGATCCCCGAGAGAGACTGTAGCGGAAAGAACACTTTTGGCGAAGAGTGCGATCCTTTGTGCTTCGGTGGCCCTTCGATTTATCTTCTCGAAAAAGTAAGAGAGCGCTAACATATTATAAGTAGATAAATGCCGAGTAGCACATTGCATAGATTAATATCCGCAAAGTCGTAAGTAAGGCTCGCACGTACGCCCTTCACTATAGGGAGTTTTAGAATAGCGCCCCGCGAGCCCTTGCGGTACGGTCGCTGCCATTGCGCATGCGTCGTAACGCGAGTCGGCGTTCGCTTTCGCGGACAGGAAGCAAAAATGCGAAAATGCGTGTGATGATGGCGGCCCGCATGTGGCCTACAAGCGCTGGTTTCGTGGCTACGGTGTCGCTGTGATTGTGCGTTGCGGATCGAAGCAAACCAAACGCTATTATAAAACTCGTATGGCACCCGCTACGCCGGCAACGCCCGCAGCGCTTGCAAATTGTATTCCGAAACTCCCTGGTATTCTAAAACTCCGTATTGTTGTATGGGCCTAATTGTGCGTTACGCCAGGTGTCATGTTGTAATAGTATTATTACAGGAGCCTCAGTACGAATTTCTCAGTAATGTCAGGAACATTTTCGGTGACGTGCTTTTAAAGTTGTGCTTGCATTGCATTTTCTGCGAAACCTATTTGTTCAGCTCACCTAGAAGCCTGAAGTAAAATAAGCAGAAAAAATGTTGTTTTTCAATATCGAAGCACAAGCGCCGGCTGAGGCTTGTCATAATGTCGACCATATGATTTGTGGTGCTTTCTTGATTAAAGAAAACAGCAACAGAATATCAAGAGAATAATGTCTGCAAGCAGCGAACTGAACTAGTGGAATTTTCTCGTTTTAGAGAGGACTTTACCGTTAGTAGTCCATCTTTAGGGGTTTAAGCAGTACAAAAGATCCCATGGTGCGTGGAATAAACGAAAAAAAGCGCCATCAGCAAGTAAGACTGAACACAAGTTGCTGCAGCTGAGAAGTTATTGGAAGCACTTTAAAGACGCCCATAATGTGTAATGACGTGATAAACGTTTTGAAACCAGCCCTTTCATTCTATTCTAGAGGCGGAACGCATTTCTATTTTAGTTCTGGTACCATTGGCACAGCGACCACATCGAGCAGAAGAACTAAGCACGAAAACTGCAAATCTTGAAGTTGCTGTACTCGTACACAAAATGGGTACTACGTATTTTCAGGCGCCTTTGTTATTTGCCTGCTATATTTAACCCGGTCAACCAGTCATGGCTTTTTGTGACTCTAACTTAAACGGGAGGCTTACTTCTCCTTCCGGTGTGGATAGGCTGTGAGCGTCAGGGCTAGCAGTGATATCAGTAGGAATTTTTTTTCTACTTTTCCTTCAACTTGAAAAACTCAAAGGCTTAGGGTATTATTGAGGCCATTCACAACCTTCAAAAACTACCTCAAATGCGGGAAAACAAGCAGCAACATCTGCTGTTTGAAGCAAGTCCAACACTTCAATCATCTCAACAGAGCTTCCCGCCGTCACCGCTCTGCGCCGCCACTCTACCTGGAAGCTGCGAATAGTGGCTAGAATGGTTTATAGCCACAATCGACGATAAATTATTGCGTTGCGGCTGCTACCCTAAGTCATGGGGCTTTCCTACACTGAAAAGGAGGGGGAAGCTGGGCAAAGTTTGCAGCGCCATCTCTCGGCCACCTTCCAAGCAGAACATTATCGGGCAGTGGATAGTCAAGAGTTCGCTCACTTAAAGTATTCTTGCACCGTGTTTTCGGCACACCAATTTGGCATGTTCCGGAAGTTTACACCAATAACTGCTACCTGACGATGAAAGGCATCCCTTAGTCGACGCTCCTTTAGCATGTAGCCTCCATTAAAATGTGACCGCTGCGGCCTGTATCTTGCCTGATACCTTCATGTCGACAGCCGAGCATCGTAACCAGAATTCCACCACTGTGGCCAACAATTTATCTTGATTACGCATCTATCACCACCAATCATTAAGCACAGTGCCAGTAGTTCCTGAAATTATGGCTCCCGTGGGACCAGAATTCCACACTGATATGTTGGCTCAAACTCCCATGACCGGTAACGGGAACTGTGGATATAGACTGCCATCATGGAGAATCTAGATAGAGGGGGGGGGGGAGGCAATAAAGACAATCACCCCATTCGAGGCCTTTTTCATCCCACCCAACCACGTCTTCAGCGCTTGATGTTCATCTCCTATCACTAATTAGAACATTTCAGTGGGACCGCTGTGAGCACACATTAGCAGTATTTACGCTATGACGAGGTTTTCTTGCCACTAAAAATGAGAAACGCAGGACCCAGCTCCTCACCTCCCTCGTTACTTCAAGCGACTGCCCTCTTCCCCTCGAATAATTCGTTGGACCCATCACACTGCAAATGTATACATTCGCGATACTCTTACCTAGCATCTCGTCGTAGTGTGTTATTATTGGTAGTATTACTAATCAGAGGACGTTATGCTTCTCTTAGGTATATATCGAAAAATTGGATAACTAAATTTAAAAACGGAAAAGTGCAGTTGACTTCTGATGAAAAAGCAGTGGTAGCGATCAGAAGCACCTGATCTATGGCAGATAGGTACACGAACTCTGCCTTACGCCCGCAAACAGACCCTATTCAACACTGCACCAACCTAAATGGTTTAGCAATTATTTTGCTTTTTCACGCATTAGCTTTATGCAGGTCAAGTTTTTTACTTCCTATTGTGCTATTCCTGCAGTTCTTGTATCAGGAGCTTTAATTCGTCCGTGGGTTACTCATCAGTGCAATATTATCAGCCAACAGCAGGTTTCGAAGATGCTTTTTATTACCTCGTATTCTTAACTGTTCCTAATTTAGGGCCGTAGAACCTCCTAACGATGCAGTTATTAGCATTGGAATGATCGTGTCTCTCTTCCCCACACCCTCTTTCATTGCATTCAGTCGCTTGATTTATGAAACGCTATGTTGGGGTTATTTTCACTATAGAAATGTTCCAGTAGGTTTATATAGGCTTCATAGATGCCTTGATCTCTCAGTTTCTGCATAACTGCTCATGTCTTAAGGCGATGTAGAGAGTTGGTGATATTCCGTGCATTCCTCCATCACCTTATTGACAGTATGAATATGGTATATTGTTGAGTACCCTCTAGGAAACATGTAACTTTTCTCGTCTTTTAGTGTAATAAAGTAAAGTTTACTCTTGACATATTAGCTATTTTTTGCAAATAGCTTGTAGACAACGAACCAGGAGCTGATCAGCCTGTAATTTTTTAAATTCTTGAAATGTTCTTCTCATGGATTAATATGTAGGTATTCTTTAAAATCCTGATACCCTTCTTGTCAAGAAAAACTTGGTATATAGAGTCACCCGTTCTTCTAACTCAATGCATCCACAGCTCTTCTGATACCTTTTCCCCTCCAGCGGCTCTACCTGCTCACATTCCCTGTATGACTTTCTTTAATTTCCCTGTTTAATTTCTCTGTGGTGTCCGACTCCTATGGTCTCTTACTGCTTCTTACCTTATATCTCAATATGCCTCAGCTGCTGTACAGATCTGAGTAAAAATCCACAGCAATTACAACTATCCTATCTTTATCCGTAGAGACCTTGCGTTCTTTGTCGCATAATGTACCCCTACATCTCATCTTTGCCTATGCAGTTTTTCCTTTGCAGCTTTTAGGCTCCTTCCGCTTTTAACTGGATGATCGATTCTCTCCATGCTTTGCCTTGCTAAACAAAAAACTCCACTAGCTGTACTTGTCTATTCATATCTTCCGTTTCTTAAGGAGCTTTCTCGTCTGATACTATAGCTTGCCAGTGTCTTGTATAGTGACTGTACCTCGAATTCCATCACACACTCTTTGATTAGACTAGGCAGATGATCGCTGATTGTGGTAATGATCTATATGTCACTTTCCTCGTATCTAGCCGCGAATATATTGTAAAGTGAAACTAAGTTCCAGTACTTTTTCTTTCAGCTGGATCTCATCAATTGCCTTTTTGCGTGTCAGTTTTGTGTTGCTTTTAATAAATCTACGTTAATTCGAAACGCCAACATTCTATGGTTACCACATCGATTCTTCCCCACTACTTCTACATCGTTCACGATGTCTGCGTCTGCCCACGTATTCAAGATCTTTTTATTTATTTTTGCTATTTCTAATCTTCCGCATCTTAAGGTTAGCCTCTTTTCGGTAGAAAGTGTATATTTTTGTGATTTATTAGTTTATTTCTGTGCCATTTTGAAAGCCGATGCCGATTCTCCACACTTCATGGTATCCAGCCTGCTTCTTACCTAGCTTGGCATTAAACTTGCCTTCCGGTACAGTTTGCTCTGTCTTTCCTAATCACTCGTAGCCGAATCTACGTCTACGTGAAGCGTTCAACCAAATGCTTACTTCTTGTTAAAGTTAATTCTCATACTTGCGACCTTCCCACTAAAACTTTAGCATTCAACCGTGTTGACCGCAACGTTTTTGTAGATAAGGAACCACAAAACCTAGTTCTCCAATCTAAGCCGCAATTGCATAGGTCGTGTCCCTTCTACAGCAGTGTGGAAGCCTCATGTGCCCTTCTACCTCCGTTAGGCTCTTGTATATCCCTTTGTACACCCTCTAATTCTCCCAAAAGCACAGCTAGACTCGCCCTACTAGATAACGTAAGGCGTTGGGCATGGCCTTTTTTCAGATTACAATTTCGGCTATTCTGGACCCAGAAATTCTTAGCGCTCTCCACCACGTCGTAGGTCTGGTTGCCACTTTGGTGAGGTGCTTTGCAGTTCTGGAGACTGAGGGCCACGTAATATTGGTGTATTTATGTGCGAGGTAGGGTGTCCAGTCTTTCTATGGTGTGGGAGTGTATTACCGGCCGTTGCCGAGATTGAGTCGGCACGCCTGCTGTTTTTTTTTTGAAATCCCTTCACCTCGAGGATATTGCTTTTTAAGTGCTTGAAAATTATCTAGCGCTTGATTCGAACCACCGACCGCTTGCACGCGAAGCTGATGCTCTACCTCTAAGTAGGAGTTGTGCCACGCATTATTTGCACTCATGAGTTTTACACTTCCTGAATATCAAATCTCTACTTGGCCTTCCTCGCAGCTCACGTGGTATTCCCGTAACTCTAAGGATTGAGAATACCAACGCGTTAAAACCAATTCCAGTAACGTACAGAACCACCAACGGCAAAGGAAATGTGCAAAGTGAGGTTCCGTGCATCCCTTTCGTGTCTTTTTTTCGCCATTGATGGCCACTTGAAATGTGAAGATGAAAACACAGCAGCAGCTGTTCACAAAAACCTGACTTTTGCTGCCACAAAAATACCCGATCTTTAGTACTGTGCCAAGCATTCACTTCAAGGGGTGTTGTTATTTAAAAACATGCGCAATACGTTTGCAACCAAACTTTTCAAGTACTGGGAGCCTCCCCAACTTGATGTCTACATGCTTGCGGCCTAATTGTTCTGATAGACACGAAAAACACAGCCTTATCAAAGATGATATGTAGGATGGTCAAAAATTATCGAACACCTTGGTATGCCCCAAGATCACCTTGCGCAGTCATGGCAGCAAAACATTGCAAAAAACGAGAAAGCAGTGCTGCCTAAAGCCGCTTCAAAAACACGCGGGAAGTTTCAAATGATTGAGCGGTGTTTTAGACGTTCACTCAGCAAACGTATCAGCGTTGCTGCAACGCCAGTGATCATGTCGCACTATTTTATTGGCAACTGAACGTCGCTCAACCCATACACATATTCACGCGTTGTTGTCCTATTTTGAACAAACCATTTCGTTCCCTCTGCAGTATGTAAATTTGAACTCTAGAAGGCAGCAGGCGTGCACACACAGCTATCTGGTACTTCTTCTCTTCACTCTTATATCGAATATTAAAGCTCCATACAAAAAACAGGTTGTGCATAGCTGTGTGTTTCCTGAATGGGAAAGTGTGTGTATTTGTGAGTGTTTGAGGTGCTTGGAAGTTGGGGTAAATGTAGTTACAGTATAATGAAAATCAAACTAGCATAACAACAAATTTTATTAGGTTATGACTATTTTATCACTTGCGTAAACATTTTTCTGCACTGAACAATTTGCAGTAACACTGTTCCCATTTTGAAGGGGTCTCGCTCATTAATTACATAGCTAAAGTCAGTATAATATAGTGAACAAAGTAATAAGCCAAAACGCACAAATATGGTTGTAGTGAATTGCGTAACTCAGTTTTTACTAGAGGTGAATTTGTCATCCATGAAACCAATATCCTCTATTCAGCGCTATCTACCTCAATTTGATGAACCTTGCTCTTCACGTTGCTCAAATGAATACGTTCATTGTCAAGAAGAATAAAAAAGGCAGAAAAGAAGTACCTCTCTCCCGGCAGGCAGCAAATGGCATGGCCACATCTCCCGATGACATCCGGACACCTGAAAGTGACATGAATAAAACAAATTGTTAGGAAGCTGAGTATAAGCAGCAGTTTGATAGCAGTGCTTTTTCAGCAAGAAACGAGCAACCCTTTCCACACTTAAGAAGCGGTTTGATTTTTTTAATTAGCAGTACAGAAGCAATAAAAATAAGTATCATAGGAACAGAGAATCCTTCAATAATTTATGAGAATCACCAAGCTTTGATGAGGGGCTATCTCTTGATTTGATTGGTATTGTCACTTTTCTTATAAGTCGGATGAGACGATGTGCTTTACAATAACTGACAACTGTGCTGGTTTCATTATTGGCATTTAAACTCATTCTTCCTTGATAACGACTGTGATTCGCGTGTTGAAAATAAAATGTGATGCCTACCAGGGCCATTCTGCCTTGTCAGAAAAAAAATGGATCATAGAGAGCCTATAGTTTCTATATTGGCCCAAGTATAGTTCAATATACGAAAATCTCTTTCTTTGTTAGGCAGGGAACTAAGCAGCTTAGCATCTGAAAGCACCTGGTATTGAAACGCAAGTGCAATATCCGTCGGTACTGGTGCACGTCTGAGTTTTATTAGCTGAAATATTTCTGATGTCTTATACGATGTTATTTGAAGGCGCGAGAATTGCGCTTTGCATTAAACGTTGGAACCGCAAAACCGAAGGAGACAGGAAGCAACACACAAATACAAATCGTGGATTTCGCGCTTCCAAGTTTTCACTTTATGAACCAACTAAGCATGCCATGCATTTTTGTGCTGTGTGTACTGCTCAGTTCTATAGACGTACGACTTTGAAGTGATGAAGATGATGATGATGATGATGATGATGATGATGATAGGTGACTGTTCCCTTTGAATCGGGTGGTCACAGATAGTGTGACCTAGCCGGTAAGAAAAGAAAAAAAAAGAAGAAAGAAGAAGGCGAGAAATAGAAAGTCTCGGAAGAAACAGCGGGGCACACACTTGTCACATAAGTCTTTTTGCACTATATAAGTGCCCTGTTTGTCCTGTCAGTCCCTATCGCATCGTAGCCATCCACCACATTTGTAGACGAGCCTTTGTTGTCGCAACGGCAGTGGCGTCGTTGGTGTCATGATCTTCTGCTGCAAATCTAAGCGCTTGAGGTAGAGTGGAGCCCTCTTCTGGCCGTGGAAAAAGACGGGCGCTATTCAGAATCAGGTGCTCAGCCATCTCGTTCGTTTCGGAACAGCAGCGACAGATAGCAGCTTCAATTTGTGGGTCCTGATCGAAAAGACGATGGTACGTCAGCGCACGCAACGCTCCTGCACGTGCCTCAAACAGCAGAGCACTGCCTACGCTGTTGTGATTAATTTTTTCCCTGCCTAGTTCAGCCTTGTATTTGCCATACAACCGCAGGGTAGATTTACGCAGCACTCCTGATCGCCATTGGGAGCTTTATACCTCTTGGACTTGAGTGCGCACCAAACGTGGTGTGAGGCCTTCGGGTGAGCCACTGTCTGTTTCTCCGAAGAAGCCGAATCTCCCACGCAGCCGGTGAATTCTATTCGACCACTGGGTCCGAATACCCTTGAAGGAGAGGTACCGGAAAATGCGCCTGGCCCACCACGAGTCGCTCAGACACCGAAGGCGGGCCTCAAATGCTATTTTGCTGCACGCCTCCCTGGCTTCGAATGATGACCAGCTGATGTCTTCCTGGACTGCCTCCGTGGCCACCCTTCCATGACAGCCGAGGGCCATGCGGCCCACCTGTTTCTGCGCACGCTCAAGCCTTTCGCGGGTGCTCGTCGATAGGCACAGGGCCGCGCTTGCGAAAGTCAGGCAAGGCACATGTACCGCCTTCCATAGCTCGCGTACAATTACAAACCGGTTGAAACCCCACAGGCAGCATTTCCGTAGGGTGCCGATCACTCGTTGTGACAACTTTCTCATCTTGGCCTCGTGGACGTCTTAGCACTCCCTATCACAAAGTGTCACACCGAGGTATCGGTACTCGGTGCTGTGAAGGATCGGCTAGCCATTCAGTAGCACCGGCTCGCGTTCGTCCGCTGGACCGGAAAAACGTAGCACCGCCAAATTTTTCGCATTGAACGTCAGTTTCAGTGACGCCAGGGGGTGGGTGCATATGTCTATAAGGTTCTGCGGCTTATCGGTGTTTTCCGCTAAAAGCACCAGGTCATCCGCGAAGACCAGTCGCGGTAGTGTCCAGACCTGTGGCGACCCGTCATATTGGAACCGTAGCGAAAAGCCAAGGCCTGAACCAATGAGGTCCCGCTGCAGCCCCGGAGTGTAAAGCATGTACAGTAGCGGGGAGAGCGGACACCCTTGTTTCAGACCTCGGCGAACAAACACTGGCTGCGTACTTGTCTGGCCAAAAGTCGCAATTACCATGTTGTTGCTGTAGAGACGCTGGAGAGTGTCGATCCACGTTGGAGGCATGTCGATATTCTGCATGCAGCTGAGCAGTAAATCGTGTAGAACACTATTGTACGCTTTCGCCACATCCAAAAAGCAGGCCACCAGACCACGGGACTCCATTCTAGTGATCTCAATGGACTGTGTGAGGACAAACAGGTTGTCGTCCAGGCGTCGTCGTTCCCTGAAGCCATTTTGAAGCTCAGAGAGGAGCCCATTCACCTCTGCCCATCCATTCATCCAGAGTTTCAGCACCTGGGTGAATACCCTGCACCTAATGCTGGTTACTGTAATGGCTCTGTGGTCACTGAGGAAGCTGGCATCTCCTCCTAGTTTCGGCACCAGACACACACGACTTTGGAGCCAGTCAGCTGGTATCGGGTCCCCTTGAATGATGCCTGTGTAGAGCGTCGCCAGGTGTTCCCGGGCTCGTTCGCCAAGGCACTTCACGAGTCCTGTGACAATGCCATCCAAGCCTTTTGCTGTCTTGGATCTAACTTTGGAAGTAGCGCGATCGATAGTCAGTCGTGTCACTTTCCATGGACTGTCTTTGGGATTGGCAGTCCCACATGCTGTGGGAGAAGTGAGCGAGTCGTGAGGTTCAGTGCTGTCGTATATCCCTCGAATGTGATCGGTGAGATGTCGCGCAATATCTTCTAAATTTTCTATCGTGTTGTCGTCCCGAAGTTCACACATGGGCGCTTTGCGGTTGAGCGATGCCCTGTATGACCAGAATTTGCACATGCAGTTTCTTCCGGCGGTCATCAGTGACTGCAGAATTTGTTGATTGTTCACCATGATATTTCGCTGAACAATCTGTTGCATCTCCCTTTTGCAGTTAAAATAATTGACCCAGCTCTGTTGTGCTTCTGTGGGACCGAGAGATTTGACAGCTCGCCGATGAGCTCTGTTCGCGGCCCGTCGTGCTTCGAGAGCCCCCTTCACTTCATTGTCCCTCCAGGTCCTGTGTTGTCACCCTTTCATCATCTTCAGGAGGACTTCATGCTTTTGCATGATCCGACGGAGGTCCGAGATATATTCGTCGTACGTGCCCAGAGGCGATTAGACTGTAATTTTTTTCAAATTGTTGCGCAACAGCCTCGTAAGCAGTTGCCCGTGGGTACTTTTGGGCGCTCGCGGCTGACGCTGCATAGATGCGTTGTCGAAATGCGGACGTTGAGAACGATATCTTTATGGATTATGGTCGCTCCCAAGACTGTCGTCGCCACCTTCGTCGACATGTACCCGAAACGTATGCACGGATAGTTAGCGTGACATGAGGACGTAGTCGATGGTAGACTTGTTGTTCCTCGCGCACCATGTAAAAACTCCATGACAGTCACTGCGCAAGTTGGCCACCTCGAGGAATAAATATTCTGCCAATTGTAGCATGAGAGACCTGTTGGAATCCTCGTGTCCATCGAAAGGCTGTATGTGGCCTTGAAGTCCCCCATCAGGAGCACCTATCTCCCCATTTCCCAGCATGTCACGTCGTCTTTGATGCATGCAATGTAATATTTGACAATTGGTGTCATTCAGTCTTCGAGTCACACCTAAGTAGACAACCCCGACAAGAACGGGGATGTTCAGGATTTCACCGACGATCCACATCTGTTCTTGGTTGTTCTCTGGTAGCCGTGTACATGTCGTACCGCTTTGCCACGAATATGAGTTTTTTTTTTTCTTGCCATTGGTCTCCGCGATTGTCGTAGCTATCTCGGAGGCCTTGGTTTTGCGTTTCGTAGTACACCGAGAAAGTACACATGCATGCATGCCCGTTCGCAGTATATACAAACGGATGACAACCGTAAACAGAACCTTCTCTAATGCGTAATAAAACAGTTCAACGCACCGGAAGCAAGAAACCAAAGAAGCATATGCAACTGCAAGGGCGAAATTGTGCCGAATAAAGTGAACATCCTACCACTAATCGTAAAATAGTTTGCTCGTGTATGCACTTAATCGTTTTGGCATCATCTGTATTCCCAAGTTTAACAAATTTAGGCTTTATAGAGCGAACATCACAGTGCTTGCCTGTAACTCGATGTCATGCGATGTTCGCGTGCATTTAAAGTGCATGTCGCAGTACGCCGAATTAACTGAAATAACTTTCGCATTGTACCCCCAGTTCGTTTGATGAGCTTCCTACTTTTCTGAAGCGAGGTTGGATTGAAGTAAGAAGCTTTCCAGGTCCTTAATCACGAAACCTCGCCTCAAGGCCAACGAAAGAGAAGGGCCTATGCACGTTCGTTTGCGGATGGCTCGCTTTGCACTACCCGTTTATGGCCAGCACGTCCGCGAGGGCGCTGATGACGGCGTTTTCCGCAGCATCACCTGGGTAGAGTCTCACATCTATATGGCTGAAACAGGCGTCGGTAGTAATGAGGCGGTCGATTCCATAGCCGACGCACTCACTCTCCGGGCAGCATCCACCTCCGCGCACCGATACAGACCTCAAAACCAATCATGCCTACACTATCCTGGAAATCGCATGACATCTCGAATTCAATAGTCACATCCATATGAAACTGTGTAAGGGATTCACAAACACGGTGGAGCGAATCCTTCTTCGCCTTTACACTAAAATTATAAGATGCCCAGAAATCCTAAAGAGCACATTCACAAACATATCTTGGCTTTACCTCAACATTTCCCGAAATTACTCTACGCTAAAGACGCGCCTCAAGGCCCGAAAATAGTAACAAAGTAGAAGACAACAACAATATCCACTCATCAAATCTGGCCTACACACACTGCTGAATACGTGTCCAAAGCACTTTAACCTCGCTTCTACAGGGAGGTGCGCACACTGCGAGTAGAATTCCTGTGATATTTTCCACATGGTATGGGCGTGCCAAAGAAGCCTAAACCTCACCATTTCTACACGATTCTTCCCGGAAGGCCTGGAAAGCCACCCTGCTCGCACTGCTCTTACCAGACGGCCCAACGGGCTTTGGTTGAGCGATCCCGAGTCGCGGCTGACGCAAATGGGCTTCCGTAAGGGGGAACCCACCGAGTGTTTGTACGGGGAGGGCCTTTGAGGACCATCCCCCTTACATTACTTCCATAAGTAAGTGTATTTCATCATCATCATAACACCTTCATAATCATCATCACTTTCACTGCGGGTGAACGAGATGAATATTCGGCTCACACACACTAGCAAGTAGGAAGTCTCACTGCAGTCTCCTGCGTAGGCATCGCCTCCAGTCCCTCTATTCTTTGGCTTCCAGTGCACAAGAGTCAAGCTTATGTAAATGGTCCCAATAAAAACGGGGGGATTTGAACCTTTAGTTTCCAAATGACAACCTACATGACCTCAGCGATGACTTACTGTTTGTGCCTTTTATCCGACACAATTTTAAATTCAGAGCAATTCTAAGTGGCACGATGTCACGTGTCGTGTGTCGGCGGGGATGTCAACACCCCCGCTTCGAATGCTAGCACCTCGCGGATCGGCTGCATGCTTCCGTCTTGCGTCAACTGTTTGCCCCCTCCCCCCTTTTCTATCCTCGCAAGGCCGACGCAGGCAGCGTGTGCTAGTAAAAATCGGCTGCTCGAGCTGCCCAATTGTTTACTGGCCACCCTGTCTATGTAGATCTTCGATCGCACCTCAGCGTCCCACTACTCGCTGAAGGCAACGCTTCTCCTTCATTCAAGAAGTAAGAGTAGTATAGACGAGATAACAATTCATCGTTCCCAAGACATACCCGGTTCCGCAACAATTACAAGATACCCCGCCACTTGTGACGCATTTACTCGAGCTGGGGTCCCGCCGCAGTGGTCAAGTGGCTACGGTACTCGGCTGCTGACCCGCAGGTCGCGGGATCGAATCCCAGCTGGCGTGGCTGCATTTCCGATGGAGGCGGAAATGCTGTAGGCCCATGTGCTCAGATTTCGATGCAGGTTAAAGAACCCCAGGTTATCGAAATTTCCGGTGCCATCCACTATGGCGTCTCTCATAACCCCAAACAGAACTTCTAGCGTATACCTTGCTTATCCGCTGATCCTCGAATATGCGAGTGTGGCCTGCTTCCCTTTCCCAAACAAACATGTAGCCGCGCTTGAAAGAATACAAGGTAAAGCAGTTCGTTTTATCTATAACCGTCATAGGCGTACCGACTTACCTACTGCTCTTTGATAAGAGCGGATCTGCCCACCTTGGCAAGCCGTTCCAAGCTTGATAGACTGAGATTTTGGTATCTCACGCTACACAAATCTTTGAAAATAAATCCGGCTAATTATGTTAAGGTTAACAGTAAGCGCCAAACACGAAATAAGCATAATCACACTCTTGATGAGTATCCCTTCAAGAACAATGTTTTTGGCCACTCTTTTTTTTTCCTTTAGCCATACGCGCTTGGAATGCCCTTCACCCCACCGTGTTGGCACAGCCGACAGTTCATAGATTTGTTAATCGAGTGAGTGAATGTGTGCTGACTTTTATTTAGCCGTGATTTCCTGAATCGATGATGTCACAAGTTTTAACTCGGTCTGTACAATTAGGTTTTGTATTTGTTTTTGCTTGCCCCAGCAATTTATATTATGTTTATATTCATGAAGAGTCTTTGCCTATCACTATGGCGAATTTTGCACTGTTTGAGATATTTGCTTGAAATTTCAAGGCCTTGCAACATGCATTTTTAGTCTGTGAATTCCTTGTTTTTACAATGTACAATGTGACACCACTCCTGTAATAATCCCATCAGGGCATTCACAGTATTCTGAATGAATAAATAAATAAATAAATATCATATATTGGTTTTGAGACGTTAAACCCCACATATCAATCAATCAATCATCAATCGAGCTCGTCCCGTGGGAAGATGCATGCGATGTTTTTTATGGCTTTGCGGTCGCATATTGAGGCAAGTAATGATTTATCTCACAAACATTGATAGCACATGTAAGCACGCATATTCCATGTTGCACAGATTTTAAAGGTAATTGCTTTCTAAGAGAACTAAAATAAATATAATATGACTAAGGCAGCGTCACCTGTTCAAGTCGGTAAGAACCTGCCATGGCATCACAATTTCGCACACATCGAACTCCACTTTATGTAAGTAAGGCTATGTTGGGGTTATCTCCGCTGTAGAAAATTTCCAGAAGGTTTGTATAGGCTTCGTTGATGCCCCGATCTCGCAGTGCCTGCATGGCTGCTCATGCACCGAAAACTCAAAAACGGAGCCATGACGAAAGAACTGGCTGAATTGAGGAGCAGCGAAAAATAAATTAAATGCCGTTTCCAAACATGCTGTGTTAAGCGTGACAATACACTTTATTCAACCATTGTGTATGGTCGTATTCGTACAATCTTGCTTATCCTACTAAATGCTTCCCTTCAATACCTAGATGTTCTTCTAAACGTAAATGCTCAACTGGATCACCTGATAAGAAGAGGCCATATTCCACTAAACACAATCATCAGATGAGAGAAGTTCCTAAAGAGCTGTATGCCTCAAGCTTTAAGAAATGCTTGATTCATGGGCGTTGCTGTAGTCAGCCTTCTGCCCAGTCTTTTTTGACGTTCCCACAAGGCTACTTGTCGACGCAATGACTACATACCCTACCTATGTGTAAGTCTTTCTTATCAACCCTATTGAAAGAGAAAATATATATGTCGTGCCCGAAAATAAATCTATTTTCATTATAAATCGGGGCTAAAAAAGACCTATAGGGTGCAAGCATTGCTCTGAAAGTGCTAATAAAGAAGATGACCTTGCAGCTTGTTCGTAATTGCCACAACACTTATTTATGAGGCTATAGCCAGCCAGAGATAGACGTGTATTTGATTTAGTAAGCGCGCAGTGTCACTTGACTCGGAGGCAGCTAATTAAGATGCAGTAATAACATGAGAGCCGGGCAATACGCAAAAACATAATCACACTGAAGCAGCGAAATCATAAAATATAGTTTGATGCTTGCTTATTGGTTTTCGCATGAAGTAGGTAGAAATGGAGAGAGAGAGAGAGAGATACAGATGCAAAAAAAGGCAGTGAGGTTAACCAGACGCACATCCGGTTTGCTACCCTGCACTGGGGAAGGCATAAAGGGGAGAAAAGAGAAGGTAGAAATGGAAATTCTCAGCATCATACGTAATCTAACGAATGAAAGCAGAACTAGGGACATTTATTGTATTATCTTTGTGGGAACGATACTTGGGCTGAGAAAATGATGGAAATGACTTTTCTGTGCCGCAATGGATGGTTTCGGCTAATGCATTCCGCACGCAATCTCATTGAGTTCTTTCATTATTTTGACAGTTGCAAGCCAGCTGCAACTCGAATTAGTCAACAAAAACGTACTGACAAGCCAACCACGGTCGTTTGTTTCATGTTAATTTTACTACTACACCTCTTCATCTATAAGACACCGTTATCCCCGTCTTGTCAGCTGCTGTATTTTACGAGCCAATGTGGTCATCACACAATATATTTTACAGAGTCCTAGTTATTTTGCGATATCTTGTGCCAAATAATCGCCTTGCGGAGTGTCTTGGCAAGTTCCTCGGAAGTGGCAGTAACTGCTACCGAGCTTTTCCCCGCTGCTAACGCATATGTGGCCCAGCAATTGAGTGGTGCTGCATTCGATATTTGGCGCCGGTTAAAATGTACTGACGGTGCCTTTTTAGCAAAAAGGGTGTCTTTCCAGTCAAGCTTGTCCTGTTAGGGAGGCAGCACATGGCATATCCCACCGCTAACAAATTCAGAACTACGGTTGCAAAGTGCCAGAATAACAGATTTCAAGCTAGTTCATTGTCAGTCAGTGCAGGTGTCTGTATATTTCTTTTTGTACTGTCGTTTCTCGTCAATACATGATGTTTTTGCTTCGGTACAAAGACTAGAAGCATTTGCAATTCATTGGAGCGAATTAACTGAGGGCTGCAGTAATATAAAATTAGAGTTCCTAAGGAACATTAAAAATGTCATCACTGTTTCTCTCCTAAATTGTCTTGAAGGAGCTCTCATTACGACGGCGCTGCATATCAGGGTCGATATATGGCCTTCGACAAAGGGCCTGACACACCACGTAGAAAAAGCAGTTGTTGATATATACTCCACTAGGTGCAACTACAATCAATCTTTCAATGAAATCAAACTATTATTCATCGCGCATTTTAACGGGTAATACATATGTGGGGTTTAACGTCCCAAAACTACCATTTGATTTTAAGAGACGTCGTAGTGCAGGGCTCTTCAAATTTTGACCACGTGGGGTTCTTTAACGTGCACTCAAATCTGAGCACAAGGGACAGCTGCATTTTCACCTCCATTCAAAATGCAGCCGCCACACCCGGGATTCGAGCCCGCGACCTGCGCATTAGACGCCAAAAACCTTACCTACTAACTAACGTGCAGCCACTATCATAATACTTAAGCTGAGAGTTCGTTCAATACGTAAATTTGTCCTCGAACACAGCTATCAAATACATAACGTCCTCTTTACCAATCAATAATTTGTCAGTTTTCCGAAGTTCGTATACGTGGCTCAGAAGAGAGTGCGTGTGTTTTATATTCTCGGCAAGAGGCCGCTACAATGTGGGCTCCCCAAACACTTTTTCCTCGCCGTGGTGGTCTTGTGGCTAAGGTACTCGGCTGCTGACCCGTAGGTCGCGGGTTCGAATCCCAGCGGCAACGGCTGCATTTTCGATGGAAGCCGAAATGTTGTAGGCCCTTGAGTTCAGATTTGGGTGCACGTTAAAGAACCCCAGGCGGTCGCAATTTCCGGATCTCTCCACTATGGCGTCTCTAATAATCTAATGGTGGTTTTGGGACGTTAAACCCCACAAATCAATCAAGCATACTCCCTAAACACATATAGTCAACATAGTGAACAAACACAAAAGACATGATTTTCCCAACACTGCGCTGCAGAATGTTTGGCGTCAAATGTGAGACTTTAGTTAACCCAACTGAACACAATGGAAGTCTGCGACCAATATCTAGATCTAGGCAAGAATATGGCAAAATTAGCAAACGGTGACAAGCACCCTATGCGATTATTCGACCAAAGTCGAGATATTCAATGGTGGCCAAGGTGACGCCGAGTTATTCATTAGAATGATTTGTAGGTTTTTTCGTACTAAACCACTTTTGATTCCGAGACACGTCTTAGTGGTGGACTTTAGAAATTTCGGCCATCGGCTGTTATTTAACGTGCAGTTATCGCGCAACAGGAAGGTCCTCAAGCGTTTCCCCTCCACCGAAACGCGACCGCACGGCAGTGATCTAACCCGTTACCGTCAGGTACAAAAACGAGCGCCGTAAGCAGAATATTGGAACAGTGGCGCAATGAGCCAAATATTGTTCTTTGTCTTGAAAAAAATTTGTTAGCACATATCAGCCCGGTTATTCTCAGTTTCACTTTTCTTAAATGTAAGAGATTCAAGTTCTCTTACAGTTATATGTTGTTAAGAAATCTATATGAACTCGAAAGCCACGTTGAGCAGAGGCGAATCGGCAAAGACTGTGGCCTAATATAGTACACTATAAAATACACGCACTCTGCTATGTGTCGGAAAGACTGCGCCTATGTATCAGGCCACTAACCTGAATGGCGCTGCCTTCGTCAGCAGGTCTACCCTTGGAATCGCATAGGCTGGAATTGGGTGCTGCATCATGGCAGACGAAGAGGCTTGGATCGTGTCGAACACCAATGAAGGCTACGTAGCCGAGTGCTGGGGCGATGCTGCATCGATCGACTGTGCGTTCGAAGACATTCTCTGCAGGAACGAATGAAGGTTGAGACAAGGCGCCCACACCAAGTTCCAGCTCTTGCATCGGAGGCGTGCTGTAGGTGACGTAGCCCTCCTTTTCTGCCGTCGGGAAACAGTCGCCAGTGCGAGGTAATGGTGTTCCCATAATCATGGTAGAAGGAGACGAGGACCCCATAATTGAGATTCCAGGTATGATCCAGAAAACCCTCAAAAGCACCGAAAAAGAAGCCTGCATAAGATTTTAGAACACTTTTTCGTGGCCGGCGCGTGAGCCGAGTCTCCCACATCTAGTCTTCGTTTTCCTTCACCACGTAAATTTTGCCTACAAAAATATATTGAAAAACTTCTTTTTCAAAAAAAGAAAATTTAGAATATTCGTATATACATCAGTTTTTATTTAGTCTTACTTTTGTTTAACAGCGTCTTTGTAGTATATATTTATTCAAAAAATCTCAAATAGGTTAAAACGCGATGCTATATGAATAATATGGACTTGAAAATTGAAACTTGCGTTTTTCTGTACCGGTCTACCTTGTAATTTTTAGCCAATGCACATTTTCCAGCATAATCATATTCTACCCCCCGTGATTGCGTAATTTCTTCTTGAGAAAAAAATATATTGCTGGTATTCTAACTTACATCACTTTAGATTAGGTCTGAAAACCGATATGATTGGTGAGCGCTTGTATATTGGCCGAAAAAGAAAAATTTAGTATGTGTCAAGACGAAATATCCCAGTCATTTTTAACCAATACTTTTTTCAGGCTTAACTGACTTTCGATAGTCTCGGCTGTAGCTGAGTTACTTTTATTTTAAGTACTAGTGGTGACGATATCCCTCTCTTGTTTTTGAGGTTGTATGCCCGTTCAATTAAGTGACCAGCTTCTCGATTACTTATATAAATTTGAATTTGAAGAGCATTATGAATACGCTGCCACCATGTAGTGCAAGAGCCAGAGCAGCTTTTTTTGTACGCCCCTGCAATTGTATAGGATTTTTACAATGGAAATAAAAAAATGAACGAACGAACAAATGAATAAATGAATGAATGAATGATTGCAACAGAAAACTTCCCATATGAGGCTTTGTTCAAACGGTCAGATCAAAATCAGGGTCATGGAGCCATGAATAAATGGTATTTTATCAAAGATCATTTTGATTAGAAATTGACTTTAAAGGTGTAAAGGTGTAATCTGAATAGACCGTAAAGATGTTCTTCTAACTTATAGAAAAACGAGGATTCCTCAGGTAATTCGAGACTAAGAGAAGCTGCGTGTCAAAAACTGCCTTTCAATCAATGCTAAACAAGTTGTACAATTTATAATTTATAATCAGGCTGTAAGCTTCAAAGAACAGACAACACGGCGAAGAAGAGTTATGATAGCCAACATTTACCTCGGTTCAAAAAATGAACCGAGGTAAATGATTTTATCAATCAAAAACAGGGATTCTTTCCTAATAAATGCCGTATTGATGAATTCAAGGCGAAGAAAATGGTCTAGTTTCCTTAAAGATATTTTGAAGCACTTGAAGTTGTTCACGACTGCCTTCTTGTACTTCATATTCTCTGCTATTAAAGTGACGACACTGGAGAGGTCTTCGCCACATACCCTCACTGTATTTTGATTACTAGGAAAGTGCCTTTTGAAAGAAATTCAAGATTAGTAGTAATTACCTTGACGTCATTAAAGAACCTAAATAACAGTGGATACGATAGTACACTGGGATCAACATGAGCTGGGTGTGCTTCTCGTAGGAACGTTTCTCTTTTTATTAAGTCGTGTAGAGTCATAACTAGGAGACCATGTATATATTGAATATGGCTGCTAATCTAGCTTCCTGCAAGTATTTTTTCAATACTGGCGCAATTTAAACAAATACAATAATTACGGAATTATTTTTATAGCTGCAGGTAAAGGAGGTTCATAACCAAGCTCGACATTTATTCTATCCACCAAATTTAACTAAATTTCATGTGTTATTAGGTAATTCAGCCATATTCGTGTTTCTAACTTACTGTAGTACCCACTGTCCGAGAGTAGATGAAAAATTTCAACCTTTCTTAATATGCGCATATTTTTTTTGTATTGAGGCTTTCATTGCTGCTCTTACATTTTTAAAACTGTATAAGGAATCCGGGTTAATTACAAACAAGTGAGGATGTAGGCTTTCTGGCCGTTTGTACGTTCTGACTGTGTTTTTCTCGCCCCTCTTCGAAACAGACCACCCATTTTTGCTTTCGCCTCCTCTTCCTCTACTATTTAAATCAATAACCATTGCAATAACTTACGTTTCACGTCGGCTAGTTATGATATGATATTTAGAGACGCCGCGGTGAAGCGCTGCGAAAATTTCTGACCATCTCACTTTCTGAAAAATACTCCTTAATTTAACCACAGTGGCAGTTAAGCCAGTACCTCTGCTCTGTCAAAATTCAGTCGCAGTGGCCGGTATTCCGCAAATCGAACTTCGCTCAGTGTTTGAGTTTGAGTTTATTTAACCACGTGACAAGTACACGAAAATACACTGTATACGTGGATTTGTGCGAAGGGAAAAAAGCTACATTTCACAGCTTGACTAGCCCCTTCAGCCAGAAAAATAAATTTTAACTACAAATTTACAAAAATACAAAAATTACAGGCAGGGAAAGCGACAATATAAAAAGAAACACGCATGTGGCTCATGACAGCAAATAATAGGGTGACAACTCTGAAATACATACAAAAATATTCATAACAAAGCAATGTATGAAAGAATAAAAACTGAATAACCATTACAGAAATCACCCAACATTCATTTACAACACAATCAGCACATTCGATTTAACATTTCAGTTTTGGACAATATACGCAGATTATCAGTTGTTAGTTTCCATTTGTTCATCACACTTGGAAGGCGGTAACGTAGGGTTTCAAATCCATAGTTTGTGCGAGGGCAAGGTACGTGCCAAGTCTCCGTATACCGAGTAACGCGACTGGCCGGATTTGGTTGCAGGGTAGCCAAGGTGCGTAAAAAGATACTTCCTCTGCGTATTTCTGATTTAAAAGCTGACAAAAGCTGGTATTCGTAATAACATGTGATTCTTGAAATTCCATATTTTGCAAATATTGAAGCAGTGTGTGCGTTATAGGATACATCTTCAATGCACCGCAAGGCATTTTTTGTAACACGACCAGGTTCTTTAGAGATGCTTTAGAACCTGTAGGCCAGACCAGATGGCAATAGTGTAAATGTGAAGAATAAAAAGATCATTAAACACAAATATTTTTTGTTTCACATGTAGTAGGTTGTGGCATCGACGCAACACACCTAACACTTTACAAAGTTTGCGACTAATGTGTTCGGCTAGGTAATTCCATGCCATGTGTTCGTGAAAATGGACACTGAGAGTTTTAACTGTTTGACAAAGTTTAATTTCAACGTTATTAAGTATTTGTTAGTGAGACGTTTCAAATGACCTGGCTTTCGCACGAAACAGTACAGCTTTGCTTTTAGAGCAATTAATGTGTAGAGAATTCGCCACAGTCCAGGCATATATTTTATTTAGTATTTCATTAGCAGAAACAAGGAGGTCATCAGCGGTTTCCCCAGAAAAAAATATACTGGTATCGTCCGCGTAGATTACATATTC